>JAHWFP010193096.1:15661-35874 GCA_023313725.1 Lithobius niger
ATGAATAGAACCTTTTTTAAAGAAAGTTTATTCTAAACATAATTAGTAGCCGGTTAATTTTCAATCGGATGAACGGTTTAAACGCTAGAAGCAAAAAATCGTTTTTTGTCGCCATTTTTGGACGCCATCTTGAATTCTCCAAGGGTACCAAGGTGGCATCATTAAGTTTTGGAGTACGGACATATTGTAGAACATTTCCGCGTAAAAACATTTTGTACAGACTATTCTTTTGGGTTTTCGTGCCGGATGCCGGATTATTTTCTGATATGGTGGATTGTTACTTTTAATGAAAATAGCGCGGAATGGAATTCCTCACTTAACACAAGCCTGCTTTCTACTATATTTTGTGTATGTACACCATTCTATCAACTCGTGCAATCCACAAAATAATTCCAGGAGCATGACTAAATAGACTTGTCTTAGTGACAGAAGTCGTAGTTTTCCAAGAATCCACGTCAGTCGCGTGTTAATAGTGAACGTAACTGCTGCATCAGTCACCGTTAAGTTGACGCCGAACGCAAGCAGGTGTACGAACAATGACATTAACGAAAAAAAAATGTTTACTTTCATTGCAGCTGTTTGAAAGACAGACGTACACGGGCCAACGGCAGTACAACACCAATACCTCCTTTTGAGCTGCCGGGTTGTTTCTGCGAAAATCTATATAGACCAGAACACATCACAACACAATAACGTGGCCCCACGTAGCTATTGGCTTACAAACACTGTTACTATGGAAACAACGAACGAAAATGCACTACAAAACACCACTTCAGAGACATTTAAATACCCGCAACGAAGACAGGATTTACGAAACTGTCAGTGGATATCGGGAGTAAAAAGACCTTCCCATTTTATAAGTTTCGACAAGTCTAGAAACTGAGCCTTGATGACGTCATGCATCGCGTGCAAATACGCCTGTAAACTGGTGAGTGATAACGCCACCACATTAACCACCCAGCATGACACCAATATACGTTTCCATAAAATATCAATAAATTCTGGCACGCGAAAAGATAAAAAAAAAAAAAAAAGAGGCTTGTTAAAATCACAAGGAGTTTTTAGATGCCGAAATAATTATTAAAGCCGTGCTTGCTGGTATTTATGGTGGGTCGATGAATTGTGGCCACATCGATTTCAGTCACATCGATGAAACATTAATATCCAAGTGCAGACATCACGGAAGCGGAAAAAAAAACCTCTGGGTAATTTCAAGAGGCACTCCACAAAATATTCAAACGTTATAGAAGTGACCTGTGACAAAACGACGCGTATCGAACGATATAGGACACAATTTCACCATCGAACCGGAAACTCAAGCCTGGTAAACAGTGAATATTGCTTATTTTGTTTGAGAAGGAGGACAATTTTTCAATAAATACATGACACAATTCTGTACAAATGACATAAAATATGAATTCGGGCTTAGTAAGTAGAGACGAGACCGAAACAAGATAATTTATCAAGACGAGACTGACCACCACTGCCGAGAGGGAGAGATATTAAATGGCAGTATCAATTCAAAATTGGTTTTGAAAATTGGTTTTGAAAATTGGATTCAAAATTGGTTGCAAACGAATTATTCAGTCATCGATTTGACATTTAGTAACAAAAATCAGGAAACTTTAGGATGTGACAGTGTTAACGTCCCAAGTGTATACTTCACTGCTTTCAAAGGCTACTTCAACTCATTTTTATGAGGTTATTAGCTCGACGTTTAGGCTCCCTGAATAGAAAGGTAAAAATTTTGTTTCTCACGTCCCATTCTCTCTCCCAGGCTAATTCCACATTTATTTTATGTTTTCTTCATTAAGAGAAAAAAGGTTTCCATAATTATTACGTTTTACATGACAATGACCATCATGCATTTTGTATTTTCGTTACTGACCAATATATGGATGTATCCGATTCCGTTTGGTTTACAACTATTTATATTTTAGTTTCTAGAGATATACATTTTTTTTATCTTAAAAATTTTAAAAATGTGGCTAACCACCATTCAGGGGTATAATAAATATAATTATAATAAATATAAATATAAATGAATGGAAGAATTTTTTCCCCGCTCATCCCCAGAATTCTTTCCAAAACAGAGCAAAACCTAGGCTACAGGAAACCAAGGAAAATTGAGTCCAATTCACCCAAATTTGTCCCAACAACAAAAATATCTGAAAGTCAAAAAATCTCAGAGAGCAAAGAATATAATTTACCACTGCGACCACTGGCATAATATTTTCCACTTTTTCATCGGAAGTAATTTCACCAAATCGAAAAGTTTCAAAACTACCTGAGACAAGATAAAAAGGTAACAAGACGAAACGAGACCGAGTTAACGAATACGAAAGTCAAGAAGAGACCGAGATAGAAGATTGAAAAGTCGAGATAGGACATTCGATTTGAGATGAGAGTGAGATAGGGAATTGGAAAGTTGAGACGCGATCGCCACGGAATTTGGAAAGTAGAGACAAGACCGAGACAGGGGATTGAAGAGATGAGAACAAGACTGGAGATTGGAAGGTCGAGACCCAACCGAGAAAGGAGATAGCAAAAGTCGAGAAGAGCCCGAGATAGGAGATGGAAAAGTCGAGACGAGATCGAGACAGGGGATGGGGAAGTCGAGACGAGATCGAGACAAGAGATTGGAAAACCGAGAAGCCAAGATAGGACACTGGAAAGCCAAGACGAGAGAGAGATAGGATATCGGAAAGCCGAGACGGGATCTAGATTGGTGACGGACAAAATCGAGACGATATCCTACCGGATTCGATAGATTTAAATACATTTTTGGATGCATCTAGTTATCTACACTATGGCATATGAAGCCTATACATACTAAAGATGGGTTTAAGAACATAATCTACGGTGGAAATATTAAGCATTAAAACTTTCACTTGAACGTGGGAGAATAAGGTGAAACCTTGCAGTATAACTGCTGCTGACCTACTAAGAATTTTACCAAGAAATTACACTTAATATTTACTAATTAAAAGCAACCTGTGCCTCTCGAAGAAGCCCTTATATTTAACTGAGAAATAAAGTAACTTATCTCAAACGTTAGAAGTAAACGTATTTCCGTTTACCTATCCCGTTCGGCGTTCCATGTTGTAATTATTTCAAATGTTCTGTATAGCTAAGCAGTTATACTGTACAGTAGCAGGACAGTATATTAACGTAGCCGTTTGTTACAAATGTAATAGAATCAACGGACCATAATAATATTAAGGCAAATTTAACACCATAATAATATTAAGGCAAGCTTATCGCGTAATAAAGAGAAGCAACTCCAAGCTCGTCAAACACGCGATGATGTCTAGTTTAATTAATGCATAAACACCAAAGAATAAAGAGCAGGATTAACCGCCGTCCAACACAAAAAATTCTTAAAATAAGTGAAACAAGAAAAATGGCATGTAATGCATGGTATTAAATATGTCACTTTTAAGTAACGCTGGATTCCTGATGTTACACTCTAAGCATTCCTTAAAATTTGTGTAGTACCACACCATAATACTATATTTCTTGTTTTACCAATTTTCAAGATTTGTTTTTAACGCTTTAGCGAGTTTTGTTTTTAACTTCACAAGGCCTCATAGGCTGTGCATAAGGTAAACTATTGCAATGAAATTTCCTGGCAGTAGGTAGGTACCAGGCAGTGGAGTAACGAACTTAGGTTGGGTCCCTATGCAAAACCTCTCATTGGGCCCCTCTTTCCCAGAGAATAATATTTTCCAACATAACGCACCGTATGCCTAAGATTCAACCCTGAATTTTCAAGGATTATGCAAACCACTGACACACTGTCATGCTTACATCAGTAAAGGCACGAATGTGTTCAATTACGATAAGTAACTTGGCACTTTACATACCAGTATGTAGGTGGTGGTATCTGTCACACCACCTACCTGCATAGTTGATTTCACGTGTTGTGACAACACGTGTCATCACAAAACATTATACAGGTGCCACTACATGCTCGTATGTAATAGAAGATCAAGACAAAGATTTTGCCGTGTCCCTTCACTTAACCTAATTTGCTAGGTCAAGTCATTTAACTTTAGTAATGTAAGCCTTAGTTCATCACAGTAGCGATGAGTAGGTGGAGACGCATCTTGATCAACCAATTTAAAAGCCTTAAACTCAAGTAGCCATTATTGTAGCCACAGCTGATCCCAATTTCGATTCAACTTGTTGGTGCATCATAGTGCTTCTATCCTCGGTTTTGAAATGCTCGGGCGGGTTAGTGGCTAGAACGGGTGACCGATGCGATTTTGCACGGAAGTTAAGGATTATGTGTACCATTGATTTCAATATAGTTACCCTCAGATATACTTACAACGAATATGAAATAAAAGCCGTATTTTAATTTCTAATGCTAACAGTATGGCTTCTTGTTCACAAACCACAGTAACAAAGATAAATATATCACCTGTCCCCAACCAACCTGCAGGTTGCGACCATCTTGGTGACGTCAAGATGGCCGCAACCTTGTAGGTTGGTTGGGGGCGGGTGACAGTTTTATCTTTGTTACTACGATATGTGAACAAGTGCCAAAAATTAGTGTTGAAAATTACAATATGGGTTTTACTTCATGTTCGTGTGAATACTTGCCCAGTCCGAGGGTAACTGGATAGAAATCTTCTCATCCACTCACATATTGGAAACTGTTTTTGATTTACTTAACAAAACATTGATTTAAAATTTAACACACACTGTTGGTTACTAGTCTCACAGTAAACCCAGAGATCATCATCAAATATTTTCCCGTACCACGTGCTGAGGATTTATTTAGTGAACTAACTGGATGCGACATATTGTCGTTTATCAACTTGTCAGACACAATTCTTCAAATGGAATTCATTGAACACGCCAAGTCTCTCCTCAGAATTAATACATGCTTACACTTATTTGAGTGGCAAACCTCCCATTAGGCTAGCGAGCACTACCGGTATCTTTCAAAAAGGGCTGGAAGTACTGTTGGAAAACATCCCTAAAGCCAAACGGTTTTATGACAATGTTTTAGTGACATGAAAGGACGCTGAGCATGACCAAATTATTACAAGTTTCAGGAAGGTAGGCTGAGACTGAAGAAACCCAAATACAACTTAATTAAATTCAAACTAAAGTACTAAAGAGTTTCTTCTCGATGAAGAGAGAATGTACAATTTGCCCGAAGTTCTTGACGGAATTTCAAAAGCCCAGTACCTGGAAATGCATTGAGCTTAAATCATATCTAAGCTTTCTGCAACAATATTCTAAATGTGTTCCTCATTTGGCCAATATTTTGGTTTTTCTGAAAAACCTCAACTTGGGTCTGGACTCCCATGATCTAAAGCGGTTAAGCAGGCTAAACAAGCTATTCTTAAATATCCAGTCCCTGTGCATTAAAATCAAATGTTGCCTCTGAAACTGGCCAGTGATGCCTCTTCAGGGGAGTTGACGCTGTTTTGGTACATGTACTGCCACCTAGTGAGTACCAATCTATCGCTTCTGCTTCTCGACATTTAATTAATACAAAAATGGTCTATGCTCAATTTGATCGGGAGGCCTTATCGACAGGGGTTAGGATAAAATGTTTCCATCGACTGTACTCTAAACTGAACAGAACGCTTTACTGTGGATATTCAGTAATAAAACAGGTATTCCCATGAAAGAGCCTTCACAAGTTCAATGCTGATCCCTGTTCTTGAACTCCTACTCTTATGATTTATAGCATATCTCCAATAAAACCAACTTGATAGCAGATAGCCTTTCTCAAATGCCCCTGGCATTTGAAATCACTGACCGACATGATCCAGTTACTGTCAAGCTAACTAAACATGTTTTATCGGGTACGGTACGTAAGTAGCAACCTAGAAAAACCTACTTCTAGAGATAACGTATTATCTAAATTGTTTGGTATACTTTAAATAGTCAGCTTACAAAGATATCGATGAAGTTAGACCTTTCTTTCAGCAAAAGAATGACATAGGCATCGACCAAAAAAAATTTGTTTTGGAAGGCTAGAATCTGAAGTGCTCTACGAAAATGTGCTAAAATAGCTTCACTTTAGAAACCATGGCATGAAAGGAATGAAAGTTATTGCACGTTCAAAGGTTCACCAATAGCTTTCATTGATGGAGGTTTACGGCCTGCTGTTAAAACGTGCGCTGCATGTCAAACTTAAAGATAACATCTTAGTGCATAATACACATACTTGAAAATACCCAGTAAAACCTTGAGATAGGGTCCCTAGTGACCTGGCCTGCCCCACGGAATATAGAATGCTCCTAGTAGTGAATGACGTATATTCAAAGTATACTTTTATATATATTGTTAAGAAGACTACTTCTTCTAAATTAGTGACGATTTGAAGGATGAAAATGAATCGGTGTACGACGTAAAGTTTGCCGATGACATTAAAATGAATACTGAGGTTGTCCAAGAAATGGACACACCATCCCAGAATTCCGAGATCTAACATATCTCTACTTGGGCAAAAAATTGGCAATTACCTCTTTCTTCACCAAAATGTTTTGCATTCCACAACGGGAGGCAGAATACTGGCCATGCTTATTTATTGGAAAATGAAGTCCTTGGTTCTGCTGAGGAAGTAAAGGATCTCGGCATCTGATTTTCACGAAATCTAAAGCAGTCACTATATTGTAGAAAAATCACTGCTCTGGCGTTTAAAAGGTCAGCCATTGTTCATAAAAGTTTTACGTCTGGGTGTATCCACACGCTTGCCTGGGCCTCCAAGGTCTTCTTGAGACCCTTGCTCCAATATGCGACCCCAGTCTGGTTGCCGCATCTGCTGGGTGATACTGACCTGGTAGAATCGGTCCAGAGAAAATTCAGTAAGCGCCTAAATGGCATGCACGACCTCCCTTATAGTGAGAGGCTTTCACGGACCGGCCTTGAGTCACTTGAACTTAGTTGCCTTAAACTACAAAATACTTCGAGGTCTGTTAAATGTCTTTTTCGAGCCTGTTTCGCGACTTTTTCGAGCCTGTTTCTGGCCATGTCTACGCACGGTCACAGTTGGAAACTTGCAGTACAGCCAGCAAGAAGAAGTCTCAGAAAATTTTTTTTTGATGTACGGGTTGTTAGTGTATGGAATGCAGTCTCACCATTGACGATTGACCAGCACACGGTACAGGGATTTAGACGTTTCCTGGACAGGGAAAATCTGCAGCTTTTCCTCAAACGGAGTTATTGATTTTAGAAAATTGGTAATTACCCAATTTTTGTTTTGGCTCTTATGCAGAATCTATTTTTTATCACACGCTCGGTATAAGAAGCTCAACTCCCTTCCGTAGCCCTCCTGTGGGAAAACACACTTATTATTACATTACGGACCACATCTGTTGAATTAGAAATGTACCTAAAAAGTTTTGGTATTACTCATGTGACATAATTTTTCCCACCAAGAATGGCCAAACTGAACGGCCGACGAAAGGCTTTAAACAGGTTTATAAACATCTGGAAAATCTCACGAAATTGCCTTGGAAATTATCTTCTGGTCACCCGAACTATACGCTCCATTCCGTTACTAATGAGTTACCTTCAAATTTACTATTCAACCATGAATTACGAATGGGGCTGGACTTACTAGTACCAGCCAGGCGTGGTCGAATTTAGGAGAAGCAGAAAAACCATGAAAGGCCCTCATTAATGCAGAATTCCACTCTGTTCGAAGTCAGAGACACAGTATTTTTTCGAACTTTCATACGGAGATACGGCCATGAATTTTGTCACGCATAACTAATGAACTTGGAAACCTACAATACTGAGTTTTCCCTTCGGATTCCTTAGTTTGGACAAAGCATGCCAATTTGATTCAACCGGCAGATCATTTGCTTCATTCATTTCCTGAGGGGTGGTGTTTACCCGAAGTTCCTGCTGTTAGCGAATTGGCTCACTCTAATGAATCTCGTTTTGTACCATCTAGAGATATTTGTCCTGTCCCAAGAGTCCCGTTTCTCTACCTGAAGACTCAAGAGTTTCAATTTACCTAACTCAAGGCCTTCTGAGAGTGTTCAAGTTCCATCTAAGATTGAGTGCCGATCTCGCAAGACAATCTCCGCGAGTTTTCCGCAGTCTCTAATACAAGTTACTAACCCAACTGAGCATGACACTAGTTTGCCCACACTCTAAAGACAGATGTTACGCCCAGTATTCCCTAGTAGTCCTACTTCTAAACCTGCCAGCAAAGGCAATACTGGAGAAAGGCAGTCACCACGACGGTCTAAACGTGATATCACAAAACCAGTACGATTAAACCTGTAACAAGAGCTAGACTAATTATGTTGAGCTTTGTAGCCAATTTTTCTTTTTCTTTCGGGTTTGTTTTTATCTTTTCAGGCTCCCTTCCTTCAGTTTAAAGACCCTGAGAAGTTGTTCCCATTTGAAATTAACAGCGTGTATTCCTTTTGAATTTTCGATGCTATACTTGCTTCTTTCTAGGTTATCCAATTACTTGTATTTTGTTTACTTTACCTTCTCGCTATTAAATATATATTAAAAGCTTTTAAAAAGTTTATTAGCAACAAATTCTAGAATACGCACGCATTGTAGTAATAAATTGCAGCTAGGTGTATCAACAATTATGCTTAATTATTAATTCCTAGTAATCAGTTCGAATAACCAATGTAGTAAGTAATTGCGTTCTAGTTATTGTATTTTAATTGTAGTCGCTATATAACTCGACTTTCAATTTCTTAAAGATAAGCAGTTTGGTGTTCTAGGATTGTTTCTATTCACACCCCAGTACGTAGACATGACTTTTAAGTACACGACTTTAACCTTTTTTTTTTATAGAAAGGAGCAGTGTGATTAGAACATCACACTGCTCTAAGATTGTTCCTACCCACACACCAGATATGTAGGTGGCACTATATGTTAGATCGCCTACTCTGTGTTGTCTAGTGACATCACAATCCTATAATAAAAGCTTAAGAGACAGCATTAGCTGTGCCACTTCTCGTTACCCAATTTGGTCTAATCATTTAACCTTAGTGATGTTAGCCTCAGTCCCTCACAACATTAAAAGCATACTAACTGCTGCAATTTTGATCCTTAATCAATGTTTAAGACGAACTTTACGTGATGTAAACATTTCAGTGGCATTGTCTATGTTCATTTTATTTGCTCTCACACACTCAATAATGACCAAACTAAGGCCTTTTAGTAGTTCAGTCGACGTAGTACTCTGACTCTAAAGATAATTTTTTTATGAGTTTTAATTTAGAGACCTTACAGTCTATGAGACTGGGACCAGGGCTTGAGATTCAACCGGCAGGGACGGACGCAACTTGACCCTTTACACCGTCTGACCCATTCCACAGACTGCATGTTTACGACGGTTGTTTGCAGACCAAAGGCGCTACTACCTCCCACCCCCCACCCCATCCCCCACTCCCCACTCCCACGCAAAGTCTGGGGTTCTGGTCCCCGCAAATATACTACGTTACACCACTGGACCAGGTTTTGGCACAATGCGAAGAACGTGTAACAACAATGAAAAGAGATTCTATAAACATTGTTGTGCATGTACCAAAACCTGCTTCCTACCTACCACCAGACATTTTCAATTGCATTAGCTTATGCATAGTCTTTGGGGTCGGGTGAAAGTGGAAAAATAAATAAATAAATAAAAGATTTTACAGAATAACGGTCATTATTATGCAAATTTATTTTAATCGTTCGAAAATGTTAAGTGTTAACATAGCACAGCAGTTCTGAATTTTATCTCGGTCCTTTAATGACTGTCAATTCTGCCAAAAGGGAAAGGATTAAAACCACATTTCTATGCATAAATACCAAATCAAGAATGGGAAAAAATCAACAAGATATTTGCTTCATCGAGCAAGATCGAATACTCGACTGAGTTTGGACTTTGTGTCCGTGAGTGTGTTTGTCTGTTTTTTTCACGATAACGTCCACAGATTTTTTTTGGGTTGGGTTGATATTTCATGACGAGGGAAAATACAAGAGTTTGAAGATGAAGCGCCTAACTCAAGTATTTCAGGGATAGTCGGTTTTTCCGTTGGATGGCTAAGCTAGTTTTTAGCAGCAGTGTCAAGGAAGCCGGCTATACTAGGCTACTGGCGCCCAGCACTACACGAACAGCACAGGCTCCATTTGCTGTAACACACCGTAGCGTCATTCAAGAGAAAAGAATGCAGAAAATAATTACAAACGGTAACAAAACAAAAACATTATTAGGGTCTACTGCCAATTTCACACGTTTTGATACAAAGCCATCGCTACTTTTATCCCTTCTAAGCAAATATCGAGCGTGGAGGCAGAGCTATCGAGACACGGTCGGTGTCGGATTCGTTCGTTTGCAGCATTCGCTTGCTTTAGATATAGAAATTGCCGAAATTTTAATTATTGTGCGGGGGGGGGGGGGGGGGAAGCGGAGGAGGGTAAAAATAACTGGCTAAGGCCCTGGTTTTCTGTTCATATGTACGCTACTATTACTGCTCTTTCGGCTTAATTAAAGTTTACGTTTTTGTGTTAATTTTTCTTTTATTTTGTCTCCCATGTTTTATTTACTTGTTTATTTTTTGCATATCCCAGCGCCCCCCTTAGATATACGTCCCTTGCTGCTGCCCATCCTGCCAGCCCTTTCCTATTGCTGTTCTGGTCAACATTTATGTTCTGATCAACATTTATTTTGTGCGGAAAATGGAAACAAAAGAATTTCAACCTAGGCGTATAATTGAGCTCTGAAGATCACTAGTACTCGGCAGAGCGAGAGACGGTATAATACATCAGTTTTTTTTCTGTTTTCTCATTTCGTATAAATATATTAATTTATGTATTTAATATCTCGTACAATACGGTCATATAGAATGGCTGGTTGTGGGTTCACAGCATGGAATTCTATATTCCGTATTTCTAGTTTCGAGGTTTTTTTTCTTTCTTATCGCATTTTATTTCTGGTATAGTTAATAGCCTGAGGCACTGCACCACTTAAGACCGCATTAAAACCAAAAGTCTTGAATGCATGTATGTACTACATGATGGTGTAAATCTAGACATACGCTAGTGTGTCGCTGCCAAGTAGACGTTTTATTGTTGTTGGAGCTTAATTGTTAGAGCGGAATTGTTGTCAGATGGCGGCTCACTAGCAGACTGTGTCTTTTTACTGAAACCAACTTACACGTGATTTCAGCATACTGCTGTAAATTCCCCATGCGGTAGAAATCTTTGCAAATTGTTTGAATCAGGTGTCTTGGGTCCAGTAACAAAGAAAACCTCAACACGAAAATGTGGGAACGTGTTCTTTATGGAGAAAATGTGCCCTCAATAACGTTGAGTGTTACGAGTAACTAGTAACTAGCTGTCACCAGGCTCCCATGTTAATTCTCATAGGGTATAAAGACACCTCTACAGCTCATTAGGGAAACTTGCCAGATCTAAATTTCGGCAGACAGGTAAGGTAAAGCGTCATGTGGGGAAGTGCCTTTTTCTAAAATGGGGGTTGCAGCTAGAAGCACGTGGCCCTGAAGTGGCTCGTAAGTGCAACATTATTGTTGTAACCATTGTTGTATTGCATCCAACAGAAGATTATAACACGCTTAAGTGTTACACGCTTATCGTTTCAGTACTTAATTGTCAGAATGCACTGTTTTTGCAAATAGGTGGTTCACTAAGAGACAGAATATCTTTATATTTTATTGCAAAGGTTTGGTCTTGTTTTTTTTTTACGGTACACGGATCCAAACTGAATTATCTGCCCCACCAGGATAAAAGGGACAATTTTGATGGAAAGAAGATTAGGAAACAAAATTCACATCGTCAGCACAGGTGGGAACGTGTTCTTTATGGAGAAAAAGTGTCCTCAATAACGTGACGCGGAAATTTTATTTTATGCAGACTTACTGTTCTTGCAGTCTAGTGTAAGTGGCGAGTAATTTTAAACAGCTGGTGAGTTGTTAGTTTTAGTAATCTTCGTCTGCCACCAGAATATTAGAACTGTATGAACATTTACCATTCCGTGAGTTTGTAGCATGTGTTCATGATTGAATGATTAACGTTAACCACGGGAGATCTAAGTGAAGGGGGATGCGCTGATTGAGTGAGCTAAGCGAACGAAAATCAGCGTTTATTAGGCAGAGCGCCCAAAAATCGGGTTAAATAGACTTAAGCATGTGAAACATGGGCATGCAATAAGTCAAACCACGTCCATTTGGCTGGTGTAACGGCTAATTGGGCAATGTCAAACGTAAAAAGAACATTTTGCCGGCCCCCAGCCAGGCCGGCTAAAAATGGTTTCTTTTGCTGAAAAGTACAATACCTGTCAATTTTAGCTTTGTTGCCTCAACGATGCTGTCCTTGCCTTGAGATTTCAGTTAACGACGGCCGCCTCAGCCACCCGATCGCGCATGCGCGATCCTCCATATAAGAGTGGAACCCCAATGGGTTTGTCATCTCATTGTCTCAAGTTGCGTCAAAAGGTGACACCTGAGAGGAGGAAGGGTGGGCCTTAAGGTATTGTACTTTTCAGCAAAAGAAACCATTTTTAGCCGGCCTGGCTGGGGGCCGGCAAAATGTTCTTTCTTATGCTGCAAAGTACAATACCTGTCATTTTAGCATTGACAGGCTGACCTCGTCAAATTAGGTGGAGTGCACCTTTTGACTGAGTACCCTGGAGTGCTGAGGCTGGCGTTGTGGTCTTGCTTTGCATTTGTTTTTGGTGGAGGATGTACTCTGGAGGCCAAAGCGAGTAGATCCCCTTCTTCGAAGGATTTTTTTTTTTTTTGGAAGAGGGTTCGGGGAAAAACCATGTTAAGTGAGAAAAATATTTCAAAGGATCAGGGGGATGTCATTACCTTTTCCTGTCGTGGAGAGGCGAACCTGATGGCGACATCATGGATGGGGGCTTTAAAGGCTTTCTGGGAGCGTCTGGTCATGAGGAGCTGGAGAGCAGACTGTAGGAGGTAGGTCAATGGTGTAAAATAGCACAAGATCACCCTGCAAGGTTGGGATTTGGAGCACAGTTGTGAAGGAATTTAGAAGAGCTTGGTTGGTGTCAAATTTGCATCCTGGTGTTTTTTTCTTTTTTTCTTTAGGTGAATTTTGTGAAGCGGCTTGGAAGGGTCGAAAGAGGAGTGGTGAAAGACTTGATGGAGCAGGTTGGGGTGGTAAGGCCGGGACAGGAGTCCGGAGTTAGGAGGAGGCGTTCTGGACACCGAAATGATAACCCTTGGCCTTGTGGCGGCAGAGGTCACAGGGAAGTTCGGTGATTTTGTGATTGGAAAGTTGAGTCATGAGGGGGTGCATGGGAGTGAATGAATCTGAATTGTCGAATTGCCATAATGAAAACGTGTGAACATGGAGATCAGAGGTGTTTGAGGTGAGAGCGTCCCATGTCTCGGTGATGTTGCAGTGGAGAGCGAGATCTGTTGTATTGAAGGAGGCATTTAAGAACGAGGGATCTTTAAGTGGGCCGGATGCGGGAGTGGCAATTACTGGCTTTGATGGAAATGATGCAGGTGGAATGCGTGGATCCGTGGGTCTAATGTCGAGCAAGAGATGGCGGAGACGACTGGGGCGTTTGTAGGCTGGACGGGCCGACTTCGGAAGGGATAGCTTGGTGAAAACCCACGGGGCTAGGTGAACAGGTTCACAACGACCTAAGTGGGGTGGCGGGGACTCCGGCCGAGAAGCTACTTGGTCTTCTAGGAGATGGCTGGCTGAGAGGTTTAAAAGTTTGAGATTTTCCGTCTGGAGAGATTGGATTTGCTGTTGAAGAGAAGAGAGCTGGAATCGACCTGGTCCTGAGTAACATCTAAAAGGGATTTCACCTATTCGTAGTTTGTTACAAATTGATGCTGAGCTCGTTGGTTTAGGCGTAGCTTATGTTTCATAGTTGTGAAGAGCTTCACGTGATGAATTCTAGGGGTAGCTTGTTTAGGTTCTTCAGCTGAAGGTGTGGAGCTGTACGAACGATGTCGACGGTCGTGTTCGTTTGGTCTGGTCGGTCAGGGTTGGTGGGATGGTCTGCGGTTGTTCCTTTGGAAGGAGAGCAGGGTGTTGCTGGAATGTCATCCACTGTGGTTAGTAGATCTTCCAGTGGGTGGTTAAAGTTTTCTCTTAGTGGCGAGGAGGGGCTGTCAATGTTTGGAGACTCAGTGGGAGTCGTCTGTTTTACTGGGGAGTCTTCTAGGAGTGAAGAGTTTCCGTCTGAGGCTTCCGAGGAAGGCAACGCAGAGGAGTGGTCAACCGGTTCACGGAGCCAAGAAGCGTAAAATGCCGGGGAACTGAAAGATGACATCGGTGATGACTTCCCGGGTGTGTTAAGAACAGTTTGTCGAGCGTTATTCTTTAAGATTGAGGTCAGAAGAGGAGACGAGTCTGGGTGCGAGACTGGAGAAGGCCTGTCAACTTTAGTGGGGGTAGTTGAAATGGACTGTCCTTCTCTAATTTGTTTTATCAGGAGTGCCCGTTGATTCCTTTGTTTTTTACGTAAGGCCAAAGCCTGGTGAGTTGCGGCAATAAGACGCCATTCAGTTAAAGGGATTGAGACACAAACGGCACAAGGTAAGTTGTAATAATCACACTTGCGGTGAAATTGACAAACCGCATTATGGGGGTCACGACGTGTTGGATTTCGTAGACCTGGGCACGAATACGAGCCAGGATCTTCAATGAGCGGGAGTCTGCCTAAAAACGGGTCCGTCCCGGAAAAACGCTGAGCTTGCTTAATTTTCACCATGATGTGAAGAACAACACCGGACCGGGAGAGCACTAAGCAGGGGTGATGAAGTGCAACAGTGACGCGACTTGGAGGCGGGAAAAAATGGGAAGTGGAAGTGGAAGCGACAGTACAGTTGAGAGGCGAGAAGAGCCGCGGTTTGGGGCTGCGGAGCTTCCGGTCGGGAGAGTAAGGAGTCGCAGACTTGGAGTCAAGAGGGGAGTCTGGAAAACGTGCCGAACAGGGAAGCGATAAGGCACGTAAGAAGACGCTAAACGAAGGATGGAGTCGGCTGTCGTAGGCGCAGTACAGATTGACGGTTCCAGTGGCTGCGGGAATAGGATTGAGGTGACCTTGACGTCTACAACTTTGTCTAATGGCGACCATGTGGTTCCAAGAAACCAAAAGGAGATCGAAGTGGTTGTGTCGCAATGGAACAATTGTTAGACCCGTAGGAGGCCAGTGTGAGGAGGCTTAGGTGGCGACAGATGCGCAACGACAGAGTCGTGGCACGGTGAGGAGACTATCCGTGGCCCAGGAACATAAGTAGATCGAATGCCCTTGATCGAGTGGTAGGCTGGGCAGCGGTGGCCGGGAGTCGGTGCGGGCGACAGGGGTGAGCTTGCTTGGCGACCGATGCAACGTGTAGGTAGCGCGACACAAGAACCGGTCGTGGTAGGGCTGATTAACGGAACTGTAGGGCGCCAAAACGGATGGATGTCAAACGACAAGTCGAACAAGTGTTGGCTCGTCTTCAGATGCTGTCGAAGGGAAACGTAAAGGCGGCAGAAGGAACACCGTGGGCCGAGCGGACAGGCCAGTCGAGGATTCAGCCGAGACAAAGGGTGCCGAGAGGATGTGGGGCCGTGGGAGCAATGTCTTACGGCCAGCCAAAGGACCGGGAAGCTGCTGGGAACAGGATGCCGAAGGCAAGGAGAGGTTGAAGCTGGCCTAAGGTGACGTACCGGCTCCCTAGTCGGGAGACGTGTGGGGAACCAACGGGGTACCCACAACGTCCATGCTTCAGTCGTGGAACCAGAGGCCGGCCTGGGATCCCCGGGCGGGAGCTGCCATGCTGTCAATCCCGCTGAAGATCATAACATCGACGGAACGAAGGCAGCCAAGAAGCATGGCCCTTGCGTGAGGCAAACCCAGGATACTACAGGACAACTGCGAAACGAAGAGAGCCTGGCGGGGTTAGGGACGATGTTGGTTAGTTCGAGTGTGGAACGATCCCGGGAGGCAATGGGAGGGAGCCACGGCGTTTTCATCCCGGCGTAGACGGAGCAGCTGCGGAACGAAGGGGGCAAAGTCCACCCAGGGCAGGGTAACGATGGATCTTGTGTTGAACGATCCCGGGGGGACGAAGGGAGTGAAGGGAGCGATCTCGGGAAGCGACGGGGCCAGCAGGTGATGATGTCATTCTTCATGGACGACCCCAAAAGATGGAGAAGGGTTGTGTCGTTGGGGCCGAACCAGGTAGGTTAAAGGACCGAGGAGGTCAAGTGTGGAGCGATCCCAGAAAACAACGGGAGGGAGCCACGACGACTTCGATCCATGCGGACGACACCAAAGGTTGATGACAGGTGGTGTCGTAGGGGCGGACTGGCTGAAAGAAAGGGATGATGCCGTTCCAGTGTGGAGCGATCCCGGGAGACAACGGGAGGGAGCCACGACGACTTCGATCCATGCGAAAAAGTGGCGACAGGTTGTGTCGTAGGGGACCGACAGGTTCAGACGAAGGGCCGTTGCCGTTCAAGTGTGGAGCGATTCTGGTAGGCAAAGGGAGGGAGCCACGACGTCTTCAATCCATGTAGACGACACCAAAAAAAATGGCGTCAGGTGGTGTCACATGGGGCGGACTGGATAAGGTGAGCTGTTGATGCCGTTCCAGGGTGGAGCGATCCCGGGAAACAACGGGAGGGAGCCACGACGACTTCAATCCATGTGGACGACACCAAAAAATGGCGACAGGTGGTGTCGTATGGGGCGGACTGGATAAGGTGGGGGGCTGATGCCGTTCCAGTGTGGAGCGATCCCCGGAAACAACAGGAGGGAGCCACGACGACTTCAATCCATGCCGACGACATCATGAGGTGGCGACAGGTCGTGTCGCAGGGGACGAGCCGGTTAGGATGAATGACTGATGCCGGTCAAGTGTGGTGAGTCCCGGGAAACAACGGGAGGGAGCCACAACGACTTCATTCCATGCGCACGGTACCAAGGAAGGAGACGGGTGGTGTCGTAGGGGACACTGCGACTACTAACCAGCCCCCTACGGGACAAAAGGAGACAATAAAGACGAAGCACCAGGAAGAGAGGACAGCAGCCGCTGCGGCTGCTTGAGATAAAGAGATGACAAACCCATTGGGGTTCCACTCTTATAGGGAGGATCGAATGGCTGAGGCGGCCGTCGTGAACTGAAATCTCAAGGCAAGGACAGCATCGTTGAGGCAACAATGCTAAAATTGACAGGTATTGTACTTTGCAGCATAAAGAAATTATGAATTAGAAAATTTATAGACACTCCAGGCAAAAAAGGCAGCGGTGACTATTAGACAGAGGAATTCTTTGTATTCACAGGCCTATGAAAGTTGTGATATCCACCCAACACCAAAACTGGTATTAGAGCAGCCGCCAAGTTTCCAAAAAGGGTCGGCCTTTCAAAGTAGTGATATAATTCAACCAGGGAAAGGCCGCCAAGGTTAATCCTATTAGCCAAGTTAATTTTACGGAATAATACTTTGGACGTTAAATGAAAACTTGAAGATTGCTACCGCTAGTAGCAATCTTCTAGTTTTCATTTAACTTTCGAACTATTAGTAGGTGCGATTAACTTGGCTAATAGGATTAACCTTGGCGGCCTTTCCCTGGATTGAATTATATCACTACTTTGATAGGCCGACCCTTTTTGGAAACTTGGCGGCTGCTCTAATACCAGTTTTGGTTTTGGGTGGATAAGAAATAAATGGAGTTAGTGAATATTTAAAAGTAGTTATGAATTTTTTAGAATATAACCACTGCAGGTGAAAAAAAGAATTTAGGAGTAGAAAAAAAGATTGCAGACCCTGCGAAACAGTTGAGCGAGAAACAGTTGATGAAAAAAGTACGAAAGCTCATTTTCAATGGGTTACGGAAGAGAGAAAGAATGGTACTTTATTACATGAGAAAAGGAAAGAAAGGCAAAAGCTTTATAAAACTGCAGTTAGACTTTGCAAGAAAAATTAAGTTCAGTTTAAAATAAAAGAAATTCCTGAAAACAATTAGGAAAGTTAGTTCGGATGCCTTTTGGGGATCAGGTTTATAAAATACGAAAAAGTAACAACATGAATGTGGACAAAATTAATAGAATTCAAGATGATCAAGGAATTTTAGAAATTTGGAAAAAACAAAGTTGCTAACATTGAAATTAGCAACAATGTGCAAGAGAAACCGGAGGCTAAACGAAATAAAGAAGTTGTAAATTCCAATAAGGAAAAGGTGAAAGTCAGTAAACAAGAAAACACGAGGCGATTAAGAGCTTAAAAGGTGGAGAAAGCCAAGGGACCTGATGGGCTTACAGTAGAATATATTAAACGGGGAGGAATGGAATTTTGGGAATGACGGGCAAAACTAATTGTAAAAATGTTTACTCGTGCGGGCGTATTAGAAACAACACTAACGTCTTGGATTAAACTATTAGTGAAAAATAAACAAGGGAATGCTAATGATTCAAAGAATTGTAGAGGGATTTCCTTAGCTAGTGTTCTGTCTAGCTAAAATAATAGATAAAATTAAAGAAAATTAATGAGGTGGTGAAATATTGATTACCAATCTAAATTTAATAGAGGACATTCTACAAAAACGACAATTGAAGTGGTAATGGAAGTTGGACAACAGTTATTTAAAAAAAAAAGGAAGTATATTTTGTATGATTATTGATATTAAGAAAGCTTTTGATAGCCGTAGGTACCTTGCAATTTGGGAAAAGCTTATTAAAGTGGGTAAGAAAAAACTTGTTGAATATCACTGAAGAACAGTATAGTGACAAACATGTAAAATTATTTAGGAAGGGGAAATAATCTGAATGTGTCAAAGTAGATATTGGAATTAAACAAATGAGTCCATTGTCACCAATTTTATTTGCATCAGTAATTGATGATGTATCAGATGAAATTAATAAATTAATCGTTGGGTGTTAGATTAAGAATGTAAATTTTAATATAATTATATACGCAGACGATATCGTTATGGAACCAACAAGAATTAGTGCATTTTTTTTAGAAAAGAAAGGTTACGAGATTAATGTGGAGAAAACAGTGACAATGGAAATTAAAGAAGGTACAGAACGATTAAAAATTAAGGAAATTAGAATAAGAGGAAATAATATTAAATGGATTACAGAATTAAAACTTTTAGGGATTTCGATACAACAAAATTTTAAATGGGAAAAGCAAATGAAGTGTATACACAGTAAAATGAATATATTGGGTAACTCAGTGTTATAGGTAGAGATTTGTGATTGGTAGAGATTTATAAGAGGAAGCAAAATCTTATCTGTTGGAGATTTGATCTCTATGAGCTTGAAATGTGAATCGATGGTGGGAAAAAGAAATGTAAAAGGTCCAGATATCATATGGCATGCGGTGAAGCAGCAATACTGATATGGGGTTAACGGTGCTATGGAAAAGTACTGTTATGTGGAAACACAAAATAAAAATAAGCTAGTGAAGAAATGCGTATTGAGAAAAAAGGGAAACGGAGCTTGAAAAAACTATTAGGGAAGGTTTGATGTAATATGGGAAAGAAAGCTAGATGGCAAAAGAGTTTTATAAAAAGAATGGTCAGTTTGTACAAGCAGTGGCTGTAATTACGGTGCAAATCCAGTGAGGGTGGACGAAGATAGAAATGTAGATCGATATGCAGATCTGTATTGGAATTTATTTGTTTCTTTTTAGCATTTTTATATTTTCGGTGTTTGTTGTACTATGCTCAGTTGTACGAGAATAAAGCAATCAATCAATTACAGAACACATTAGAAAAATTTTGCCTGAAAATGAAACCAGACTAATGTCAAGCAACTACCGTTAGCCCAGGCAACTAACTATACCAGAAATAAAATGCGATAAGAAAGAGAAAAAATTTAGAAACAAAAATACGATATGCCGAATAATGCCACACTTTAAACCTATAATCCCACTTGCAAGACCATTTATGTTGGCCAAACTCAAAGAGTAATTTCGAAAAAGGATGACAGCCCCTAAATCCAACTTTAAGCTACAATATATAACAATTTCTTTCGTACAGCATTGCATAATTTCGGAAAATCACCAAACCAGATAAATACAGGGCACAGCCACATATTCTGTACCAAGAGCCGTTACTTAGAAACTTTGCTAACCTAGAAACCCTAGCCATTTTATCTCAGGGCGCCCTCCCCTCCCCGTACCCCCCCATGTTGTATCAGATAATATATAATTATATATATATATAAAAGAATACATCCCAGTAACCCAAAAATTAGGATCAGGACGAAATATACAAATAACCC
>JAHWFP010193097.1:0-20794 GCA_023313725.1 Lithobius niger
GGAAGAACATACTTCCCCAACTGGAAACAAATAATACATTATAAGTAATAAATACACAGAACTGCATTTTTGAATTGCAGGGATTGCTAGCAACTGCCGCCAGCCCAATCATAATGTGACATGAAAAAACCAACAAATCACAACACAAAAATTTCTGAGGACATGAGACTATCCTCGGAAAGTTACATGTTTTTTTTTTTTAACTTAGTATTTTTTGCGGCATTTTCTGCCTTTATAAATCATTTTTGAACAAGGTTTTGTTTTTATCCACGTTACAAGAACATAAACAATTATTGTCTAGTTTTCCCATTCTTTCGGGCAACTAATGCAATCCAAGAACGGGAAAGATGGGTATTAGGCTGCATAATTTATCTATGAATTATGCCACAGTTTTACGTCGATAGCTTTCCATACATATATGAAACGTGATTTTGCTCAGATTTCCGAACGCACGGATCTGACGAGCGTTGGAACTGCTATCCACTTCTTTGTCAACATGCCTCGTCACATTTAACACGTTTACAGATTTTATTTATCTTTCAATTAGCCAACCTTAAAATATTGCGCCAAAGTGGAAAAATATATTTTAGATGATTTTGGCTCCACACTTCTCTAGACAATTCGATTCTCTTTCATTAGAAACAAGATTGACACTATTCCGTTGGAAAATAACTGAGAAAAAGTGGAAATAAGATCGTAACTGAAATACGTTGTAGAAGCTAACGCCATCTAGTAGTCAGAATTGCGATAAGCAAAGGGGTTGCACTCCCTCGTAACGCCCAAAGTATTATTAGGTGCGATTAACTTGCCTAACAGGATTAACCTTGTCGGCATTTCCCTGGTTGAATGATATCACTACTTTGAAAGGCTGGCACTTTTTTGAAACTTTGGCAAGTTCTCTTATACCAGTTATGGTTTTGGGTGGATATCACAGCTTTCATAGGACTGTGAACGAGCGAAGGATCAGACGGTTTAATCGTCCCTTCTACCTTTTCTGTCTGGAGGAATTTTATGTCTCTAAATTTGCTCATTCATAATTTTCACATTTGCCGTGACCCACTTAGCTGTTACGTCAGCGAAATTGACACGGTTTGACGCTGATTTTCGTTCGCTTCGTTCACTGAATCAGTGCATCCCTCCTCACTTGGCCCCTACCTCGGTTAATGTTAATCATCCAATCACTTAGTTACCATGGTGTTCACGAACACATAATTATCCCTTTTATCGTCGTGGGGCAGATAATTTAGTTTGGATTCGTGTACCGTAACAAAAAACCGACCAAACCTTTGCAATAAACGATACTCCGTCTCTTAGTGAACCATAATTTGATTTTATTGAGGCCCTAGAGAAAGTTCCAGTGGGTTTCATCTAGTGATGGGCGATTGCCACAACCAGCCCTCCACTCTTCCCCATCTAGGGAAAGTTCTAGAGGGCACTGCACCACACTACTCACCAATGATGCTACAATGAAAAGGGGGGTGAGGGAATGGGGGCGCATTACACAATTACACAACTATCCCCGTTTTCACAATGAACAATGCTATAGCTCTCAGCTTCGCTACTGGGCGCGGACCCTGGTCATGTGACAACAGATCTCCATAAACTGAGAGAGCATTCAACCAGGGTGCAAGACGCTGTCGATCCACGGCAAATTTCCGACAATCTACAAGAACATGCTCTGGTGTTTCCGCTACCTGGCACACGCTACACAATGGAGAATTGACCCACCCGTACCGGTATTTATGGGCCTGCAGCATAGTGAAACCAACTCTGATCCGGGATAGAATTCTAGCGTCTCGATAGAGCAGTTTGTCCAGATTTGACGAATTTGCGCACTTTGGGTGAACTGTGAACAGGGCCCTCCCGTCCCCCTCCCGTCCCTAGCTGCTTCCCAGATCTCTTGCCACTGCGCCAGAAACCACTGCCGCACCGCCACGCGAAACGTCCGTGCCGAGACTACTGGATATAGTCACGTACTGGCACCATGAGCAGCCTCACGCGCCACTCCGTCCGCTGCCACATTGCCCGGATTGCCACTGTGGCCACGGACACACTGGAAAGAGGCAACACTCGTGCCCAACGCGGTCCAAAACTTCCATCCAATGGTGTACACTACAGGATCTCCAACATCTAAGCACTCCCATGACCTCTGCAGAAGCCGGTATGCCGCCTGCGAGTCTGTTATGATCGCAAAAGATGGCAGGTGAATATCCAGCACAATATCAAGTGCTACAGAAATCGCCAACAATTCACACATCGTGCTGGACGTCGCACCATGCACAACTCGCCGCCGCTCAACCTTCAAGGGAATAACTACTCCAATTCCTCCAACGCCCGTCTCAAGGAGGAACGAAGCGTCACAGAACACGTCGCACTCAACAATTCGTGGCTGAAAGACCTTCTGCAACTTATGACACCAAGTCCAGGGACTCAGTGGCATAGCACAGGCAACAGTAGTCGCATTCGACATGCGCTGTAGCATAGTGACCCCACGACCTGCCTCACCTAACACACCTCTTGCACGATCACTCAATCTTGCATAATCCAACAGAATTCTACCAACTGGATCATGCTGCCCTCTTCTCTGATTTCGTACACAGAGTGCAACCAATAATTCTCCTTCACGCACCTCCAAAGGAGGCTCATTGCTCTCAACGCACAAGGCACTAACCGGTGTAGATGCTATACACCCAGAAACGGCACGCAGGCAGACGTTTACAGCAACCTGTAGCGATTTCTCATGGCGCCGTACTCCGCTCAAAAATGGCAGAGAATAGTCCAGTACCGACCGAACAAACGTTCTATACGCCGCAAGAAGCGCCCCTCTCACAACACCCCTACACGCCAACTGGCGTAAAATCGCAGTCCTTGCAAGGACTTTGCCTCGGATCCTGCTGACATGCTGGTCCCAGTTGAGTCTAGAGTCCAGGATTACACCCAGATACTTAACACTTCCAGACGGTCTGACTACTTGTCTACCAACTGTAAGACTGACCGGCGGCTGACAAATATTCGTGGAGCGGGAGAAGATAACTAACTCAGTCTTCGCAGGGGCCAACAAGAGCCCACGCTCACGCAAAAGACATGCAACTCTATCCAAAACCACCTGCGCTTCCTGAGCAAGCACTGCAACATCATGGCCAACAAACCACACCGCAACATCATCCGCATAGGAGACAATGTTGGAGTAGACACCAATCTCCAACAGGACCTCGTTAATAGCCACCGTGAACAACATTGGGCTAAGGCAGCTCCCTTGCGGGAGGCCCCTGGTGGTTGAGTCTGTAGCAGACCAGTTACTCCCTACCCGTGTGGCAAACTCACGCCTGCCCAGGAGTGCCACAAAGAGTCGCACTAGACAATCGCTAACGCCCATCTTCCTCAGCGAGGACTCAACCCAGCGAATAGAAACCGTATCATAGGCTGCTTTTATGTCTAAAAAGACTGCCAACACAACATCACCACGCATCCATGCCTCCCTTATACTAGATAGCAAAAAGAGGACCGCATCTTGGGCACTCCGATTCGGCCTATAACCGAACTGAACCCCCGACAAACAGTCATAGTACTCTATACCATTCCAGGCGCCGTACAATCATCCGCTCCAGGACTTTTCAGACACAGGACAATAAGGCAATAGGCCTGCAGTTCACAAGATCCGTCCGGGCACTACCCTGCTTATGCACGGGGACCAGCACAGTAAACATCCACGATGGAGGAATGCTCGCGCCGTTTAGAAGATCGCAGAACAGGGGCAGTACTCTTGCACCCCAAACCTCCAAATCGTTCTTCATGTCTGCATAGCTGACTCCATCAACGCCCACCGCACTAGAGTTTCTACATTTCCGTAACGCCGTTTGAAATTCCGCCTTAATCCACGGTAGGTCCCCTACTTGCGACGTTACTGCGGGGGACGCAACAGGTGGTGAAGTACCACCGGAAAGGGCGTAGACACTCGCAAAACGCTGATTGAATGCCTCCGCCATCTCTTCACCACGAAGAACTTTCCTCTCTACGGACTGCTGACCGTAAACCCAGGAACCGTCGCCTTCACAGAGGATGGATTCAACAGACGCCAGGCGAGTGAAAGAGAGCGAGCCCCGGCCACGCGAGCGCAGAGTCTGTCTCCAAATCCCTTTTTCTCTTGCCTTATGATGTAGCGGCTCTCTTCAACAACACCTCGCTATGCCCACCAATGCGCATCACACGGAGATCGTTTCCACTTCCTGTAAGCCCGCCGGCGATCTCTGACAGCGACCGTACAAACATGCGTCCACCACACTGGATGCGCACTTTCTCGCTCCCGCACATGCGCTCTATTACGCCCATGGGCGAACTGTTTTACCCAGTGCGAAAAAATTCCATTGCACAGAACTGGCCGTTTGCGCACTCCTGCCTTCACTTGCACAACAATGGGACCCTCACGCGACTGCAACATCACAGGAAGGTGATCGCTGCCGCGTAAATCGTCCAAAACTTGGCAAACAAACTGCTCCGCGAGACACGGAGAGCAAATAAAAAAATCCAGAACAGATTGTTGCACTCTGCCACGCTGCCAGCGCACAAAAGTAGGCGAACCATCGTGGAGAACTTGCAAACCAATAATCTGTATCGCCTCAGCGAGTCTACGCCCTCTGGTGTCAACATGTAGTGAGCGCCAGTCATAATGGTGACTGTTAAAGTCTCCACCAATAATGACCGGGGCCGGGAACTGCTGCAGCCACGTGACCCATTCCAGAGCGGTCTGACTACCCAACGCATGCAGTATTACAACCGAGATCCAACGATTTCCAACCAAACCTTAAGTGCGACAGCATCAACACCAGGAAGCTCAAAACTGATCATAAGAGGAAGATACGAAATCGTCCACTTGACAAATACCCCGACTTTTCGAGTGGACAAAATTAGTTTTCCATTTTGCCGCATCTAAGCCCCTAAAATCTATAACTTCTTGCACCCCTAGAATAGTAGTACAATTCAAAAGACACTCTAAATCATCTAATTTACCTTGCAACCTCCTCATATTCCATGTTAAAATGTTATGGTTGGCGAACCTGAACGTTAGGTTAGGTTAGGCTAGGGTCCCCCTCACCCTCACCAGGCCCCTTTTCATCGCTCACCTGCGTGCTAGTAATGCTCATGGTGACATCATCAACGACTATGCTGCTGTCTTGCGAAACCGCATCAGCAAACTGCTGCTGGACTTCAGCCATCGTAACCGTGTTGAAACCGTCAACACTTTCTGGCACACTTCCCAAAACACTGGTCATCAGAACCACATCTGATCCCACTGCTATATCGTGCTCCTTCACTAACTGATCTCCATGTACATCAGACTCCTCACTCTTCATTGCGGTGACTTGCGGTGACTTGCGGCAACGATGCTGAAAGTTGGGTCGGGGACACTGTTTTCTTCAGCTTCTGTCCGCCCCGTTTTCGTTTGGCTGGCGGAGTTTTCCACGGTCTGCCATTATCATGGTTGTCTTGACTCACGTGACTACCCACAGGGTGCTGGTGCTCCCTTGGTGGATCCGGAGGGGCCGAATTTTCTACCACTCCAGAGCTCCTCGGGCGAACTTCATTGGTAACCACCAAACAGGGGGCACTGGTGCTGTAGGCAGTATGCTCCAGGCTCCCTTTTCGTTGTTGCACAGGGCGCTCCCACTGCTGATACTGGGTCGAATCATGGGTAGCCGGGGGTCTTTCAAGCGCCCTCATGTCAGCAAGGCGTTTGGCTTCTTGCAAGTGTGGACACAACTGACGCGGGTCGCGCCACACCCCGCATGTTTCACAAGTCATGACGATACACGCCCGGCGGAAGTGCCCACGAGCCGAGCAATGCAAGCACTTGGGGGGGGGGGGGATCCTCAGCAATAACTAGTGTTTGAATCCCCTTAATCATGGTTGTGTCCGGTACATCATCCATCGAGAAGCCGTCACGAAGCCGCAGCGTTAGCTGACGCACTCCAGTCTCACATATTGCTTGGCCCCTGACATACAGTTTCTCAAACGAATGTTTTTCAAGGATTGCTATCTTAGCAAAACCAGCTGCAACCTCTTGCGGTGTTATGCCGACTGGGAGCCAGTGTAACCGGACTTGGACTGTTTGCTCGTGCAGATCAAACATCTCTACCGGGTGACCATTGATAACTATATTAGATTTTAGATCCCTCTCGTACTCAAAACTATTTCGAAAGTGTGGGGACCTCGCAAAGATTTAATATGCGTGATTTTCCCACGCCCAACCACTTGCTCCACTGCGTATTACATTTTCGTTGCAGAGTAAGGCCTGCCATTCTGATGGCATATCATCACTACTGATGTCGGCATTTGTACATTAGCCAGTCCACCTCCATAAAGTTTCTTCAACAGTTGAAAGCTGCATTGCCTCCTACGCTGTATCATCATCTCTTCAACCACTGCCTCCGATTCAGATCCACTTTCACTCCAAACACTTCCTGCAGCATCCGCCACTGCCTCGCTAAACAACTTTGAAACTGTCTTTACCGCTGATACTCTTCCCTTTTCCTTGTCCGTTTCTTCAACCGCACCCTGCACACTGCCTCTGTCTTGCTTTGCTGCGCCGCCATCTTGGCTGCTCGATTTAGCCCTAACGTCTGTCGTCACACCAAATCGCCGGACTCTCACCTCTGATATGCCCTTCATCTCAGCAACACGCATGACCTGCGTGAAGGTCTCATCGGAGACTAATCCAAAGTTTACTTCACAGTCTTGTATCACTCTTGCTCGTAGCAACTCACTCAGCAAAGCCTCTACATCTACGTCGCTCTCCATTGCAACCTATTTGCCCACCTATTAGTGAACCAACTACTTGCAACAACAATAAAATCTGACAATTAGGTTCTGAAACGGTAAGCGTGTAACACTTAAACATGTTATAATCTACTGTTGAATGACAATACAAAGAATGGTTACAACAATAATTTTGCACTTACGAGCTACTTCAGGGCCACGTGCTTCTAGCTGCAACCCCTATTTTAGAAAAAGGCACTTCCCCATACGACGCTTTACCTGTCTGCCGAAATTTAGATCTGGCAACTTTCCCTAATCAGCTGTAGACATGTCGTTTTACCTTATGAGAATTAACGTGGGAGCCTGCGAACTAGTTACTAGTTGCTAGTCACCAGTAACACAAATTCAACGTTATTAAGGGCACTTTTTTTTCCATGAAGGACACGTTCCACATTTCGTCTTGACGTTTTCTTCGTTACTGGACCCAAGACACCCGATTCAAACGATTTGCAAACATTTCTACCGCATGGAGAATTTACACCAGTGTGCTGAAATCAGGTATAAGTTGGTTTCAGTTAAAAGACACAGTCTGCTAGTGCAGCCGCCTTTTTTTTTATTAACTATCATTTTTTAACAATCGGATGTCTACAATCGGACGATCTACTGTTACTTGGCGGCGCCACACTAGCGTGTGTCTAGATTTGTGCGACACAACAATGCAGTTACATTTGATAGTTGATTCGTCACGTTTGGCATCATGACAAAAGCTCATTCGTAACTCGGTATTGAACGCAATGAAGTTGCCTCACAATGTGTACACTGTACAATGCTTTTCAATTTAAACTGAAGTTTGATTGGTGAATTAGCCTTGTTTAGACTGAAGGCTGATGACGTCACCTTCTTGTTGCTCATCAAAATCAGCAAATTAATGGGAGATCGCTACAGATGCTACAGGTGTGAGAGAAAAATATGCGTCTTCCGTGCAGTGTTCGTTGAAGTTTTGTTTTGGCGAGGGATGCTTGAAAACAGATGAAACATTGTACAACGGGTATAAGAATGGATCATCAACACTTTAGCGAACTAGTAACAGTTGTTAACAGCATGATACGAAATGAGTTGTGTAAAAGATGTCCAAGATAAAAATTCCAAATGCTGACATCAAATTGTTGTTTGTTTTAAAGATTTATACTGGTATTATGTTGAAAAATCAATGATTGATAAACCTAGGTAATGTAGCACCAGGTAACAATGATTCTTACAAAGTTCAAAGAAAATGAACTTTAAAAAAGTGGGACATGTAAAACAAAACTTATAAAACCTTGATATGTGTTAACTGCGTTGTTTTTGTATGATGCTGTACAAAGTATTTGGTATGGTTTTTCATAAAGTCATACCAAATAAAGTACCAATTAGGTTAATGCCCAAATTCAAAGGGATTTGGTCCATTCTCTGCCAGCAAAAATACCTTGGCTACAGCAATCTAAAGGGTTTTGTTTAAAGAAAAATCCGGATTTCTGTTTAATATTTACAAAATAGATCTATAGTATTGGTGCTTCCGTTTGGAAACTTGTGCTTGTTGCTTCAACACATAATGCTATTGCACTTTACATTTTTATAATTTCGTTTGTATTTTTGTTAGTTTATGAGAAATAAATTCCTGAATGATTATTGCAAGTTTTATTAACTTGTCCTGCGGTTAGAGGGAAAGCATTCATTGAGTGTGGCAGTGAAGAGCTGTAATTGGACGATTTCACAGAGTCGTAATGAAGGAAGTGTGTTAAGATGAAAGTAATATTCAAAATTTCAAAAAAGGCTATCGTTGTGATTTTTTTTAAATCAGTTAATAACTTGAGAGATTCAAGAAGCAGAAAATTGGCGGCTGACGGGGCTAGAAGTGGCAGCCTGATTTGATGCTTCTTGGTAAATTTGATGTTTTCCATTGAAGTCATAGTGCAGATGATGAGTGGAGATAATTATTAATTGAAAATTACCAGAGGTTTTTAGGAATTTAGCGAAGAAAAAACTCGAAGTGAAAACCTATAATGTTGATATTGAAGCGTCATGAAGTAAATACGAGAATAAAGTAACAAATTGTGAATACATTATTTTAAAGACGTTTAAATTAAGAGGTTATTCGCCTATTGGTGAATTCCTGTAAAAAAAATTGTATTTAATGAAAAGCAAAGTGCTGAGACATTGATGAGGGTGATGAAATGTGTAAACATGGATAAAAGGGTAAACAGAATAAATAAAACATTTTATTGAAACGAACTAAACATAGAGCAAAGTAAATGTGTTGACACATAGTTTTTATAGTGTTGTTAGAAAATGGTGATATGACAGTTTAATAATTAATTAATAAGGGTCGACCTAGGATCTCTGTGTTAAACTTTCAACTTTGAGATCTTATAACTCCGTCAAAATTGAAAAATTGTAAACCAAATTTGGAATCGTGCTCTCTGCTACGAATATGCTGGCATGTTACTAAATTGAAAAATAATTTCAACGTAAAGCAAAGCAGGAAACGTATGACCATACTACCACTTGATCATCACATGGGTCATTGTAGGAGGATTTCCAGTTTTTCGTCAAAATGTATTTATTACTGACCACTGGGTAGTAAGGGTCTAATGCTTTCCAGCCTTTTACTGACAAAATTTTACACCTAGACCCTGACTGTCAAAGCTTGTCCGTGTTCCTTCTAGGTTATGACTTTTAGATCCTTACTCTAAACATTTAACGTTCCGTTTTTGTTTATTAATTCGTGTTACTTTTAGAATTGCAGCTAAACTGTAAAACAGTGCAGTTGACGGTCAAAGCTGATAGTTTAACACAAGAGACCCTAGGCTAACTCTTACTAATCTGGCTATCGCCAATGGTAACAATAGAAACAAATCCTTTAATCTTCAGTCTATGTCTTGCAGCTGGCGTTTGCTAATTGGTATTGTTGAATAATAACAATGTTTAAAACAATGTAAAACAATCAATCTGGTGGTTTAGAGCTCCGTAACCCCTGAACCACTTGACCAATTAGAAAAGGTCTTATAAAAAGGGCACATCTACAGAGCAATACCTGTAAAATGAGCTAAGAACCAGCTTTATAGGACAAATGGTTTGACCTGTAGAGAGGACAGACGAAAGTATCCCCAGAACAACAACAACAACAAGAAGCAGAACAAGAAGTTGTCTATTTGGCCCCTGTCTGCATCTCGGGTTTGGCTGGACCGAATTTCACAATTTTTGGACTGTAGCTAGGCCTTTACTAGTCAAGGCTAGATTCCAAATTTGGTTTAACTATGTTTACTTTTGACGGAGTTATAAGCTCTCAAAGTTGAGAGTTTAACACAGAGGTCCTAGGTCGACCCTTACTAACACTGGCTATCGCCAGTGTTAATGCAACAATGCCATTTAGCAAACACCAGCTGCAAGACATAGACTGAAGATTAAAGTATTTGTTTCTATTGTTAACATTAGCGATAGCCAGGTTAGTAAGGCCATAGCTATTTACCCAGCTTAAAGGCGGCGCAACAAAACAAACAACAAATAATTATAAAGGTGTCACACATACCCAACTCCTCATCCACCACCACACCTATTTATTACAATTCTCAAAGTAACACGGATTAATAAACAAAAACGTATCGTTAAAAGTTAAAAGTAAGGGTCTAAAAGTCAAAACCTGTAAGGAACACGGACAAGCTTTGACTGTAAGGGTCTAGGTGTCAAATTTGGCCAGTAAGATGCTGCTAAGCATTAGACCCTTACTACCCGGTGATCATGTTAATGACTTAGTACGGAAAATTGGAAATTAGCCAACAGCGAAAATCATACGCTAGAAATAACGTAGTTCAGTATGCCACCTTTATGCACTTACGTTAAATCGGAGTGGCATGACCCGGATTCGAATCGGCCACCCAGTTCGCCCCCAGATCACTTGCATAGCGCCTTAATCTCTCCGTTGCACTCCGATGAAACGTAAGTGCATAAAGGTGTCTTACTGAACTACGTTATTTCTAGTGTACGATTTTCGCTGTTGGCTAATTTCCAATTTTCCTTAATATTATTTCCAGCGATTTATGTCTGTTTATTAATGACTTAGTAACTCAGACAGAATGGGTGTACACACTTCCTGCAACACTTCCTGCATTTTTCTTTAGAGTCAGTACAATCACAGAAAGCTACGCTCACACATGAACACTACCTTGTCTTTATGTAAGCCTAACTGTACATTGAGCCAACTCGGATAAAGAAGAGCTGACCAGACTGTGACCAAGTCGACAGTGATCATCGTATAAGCTCACAATTAGGGGCAACCAATGGTCTCATCCATGTGGGCCTTGGCTAACACCGCGTGAACTTTGACCATCTTTAAATCCTTCCCTGTTTGGGTGCACCTCAGGAAATGACCAACAAAGACATGGGACAAACATTAAACAAGATAATTGAACAATTAAAAAGCAAAAGCAAAAAACAATAAAGGCAAACGTTCATAACTTTTGACCTCCCATTAAGAGGATGCAATGTAGTCTTCTTACTTTGCCACACTGGTAAGACGATTGCAGGAAAGGATCTTAAGAACTATAACCACACTTTGCTTCCTGCATGCTTCTTTTCAAATGGCTATGATCAGGTGATACTGATATACTGGTACGTGTCTTTGTGACCTACGTTCGAACACTCTTGGAGTATGCAAGCCCAGTATGGTCCCCTTGCCTACTAGGATACATTGATCATGTGGAGTCTGTCCAGCATCGTTTTACGTCCCCATTGCCTGGCTTACGTAACCAAACTTACCCAACTCGTCTTAAGCGTTTGGGACTTGACCCACTTGAGTTGCGTCGCCTTACGGCAGATCTCATTCTTGCATTTAAGATTATTAGGGGCTTTCTTCCTGTAGATGTACCATTTTTCGAACTATCAAAGGAAAAACGCATTCGGGGTCATTGTTACAAAGTGGTTTTACCTAGTGCACACTTAGATGTTCGTGCCTCCAGCTTTACCGTGCTGGTTGTCAGACCCAAGGAACTCGTTGCAATCGGAGTTGGTTTGTTCCCAGTCAGTTTTTTCTTTTCGGAGGGGACTGAACATGGTACACCCTTCGAATCTTCCTGAGGAGATCATCACACTATTACACCAACTAACAATTTTATTTCAAGTCACCTTTGGGATCAGCGTCAGTGACCCTAGCACTGCTGTCTCCCTTCACACCATAAAGGGTGTGAAGAACCTGGCATTATCATTATTATTATATCATTATCATTACGTCATCATCATGGCTGCCATGTGGAGGTTGCAGAAATTCGGTGCAGAAAATGTGATGAATTAGGAGGGAAATACAGAAGATATGTCTAACTGAGAAGTATTAATGACACATAAGACACCATATAAGAAAATGACATGGCTTTGGTGAGTCAACCAGGTGAAAAACAGTGCGAAAACAGTAATTTATTTTGAGGCAAAACGATCGGATTTCGTGTTGTGATAAGGAAGTCATAAAAATCTGGAAGTGTTCGATTTGCATTCGAAAAAGAAAAAGTACACAAGCAGTTCATAAAGTGTGAAACCGGATTAAACCTAAGTGACCCAGACTGAAACCAAGTGAACCAAATTAAAACAAAGTGAAATTTTGAACATCTTTTCAGTTTTGTACTGAAAATATTCTAGAAAAAATGGAAAATAAGACTGAACACACAAAAAAATCTACAAACTGACTAAATAGTATATTTGAAAACAAATACTATGTCAAGATGCCAAGGAGGTTGCGAGGGGAAATTAGGAAACCAAGGAGATCGGGTTTCATGTGGAATATGTAACCTAAAATATTGCTATAAATTTGCAGGCCTGAAGCGGAACACATGGAAAGCCATGAATGATGAGAAGAAAGCCCAGTGGAAATGTAAACAAAAATGCAGGCAGGCAAGAACATTTTCAGAATCAAACGAAAATACAGATGAAAATGAAAAAAGAGAAGATGACAAAGTATCATCAGACAAGGAAGAAGATGAAGAAAAAAAATGAAGAGACAGAACAGCAAAAGAGGGAATACAGGAAAAGAATGGAAAGAAAAATTGACCTGTTTATCACGAAAATTGATAAACAAAGCACAGAGCTGGAAGACTTTAAGAAAATGATCGAATTTTTGAGTGAAGAACAAAAGATCTAAAAAAGGAAAAAAAGGATTTGAAAAACAGAATACATGAAATCGAAATAAAATTACAAGACCTTGCAAATAAAGATGTAAGATATGGCGCAATAGAAAAAAAAATGGGAGAAATGCAAAGAAGTATAGCTGACAAAGAACAATACGAAAGAAACAGAAACTTGGAAATCGGTCAGCTTGACTGGCTAGAACACGAAAATATTGAACAAGTAATGGAAAATGTTGCGAGAAACTTCAACATACCCTACAACGCCAGTGAAATTGAAATAGCTCACAGAATACCTAATAGAAACAAAGAAAAACCAAGTATCGTGATAATACAATAAAAAATAGAAAAAGCAGAAACAGATAGTTAGAACAGAAGAAAAGAATTGTAAGGAATGACAGTGTATATAGGAATGGGAACAGAAAACGTATCTATTTAAATGAGAATATAACACCGAACGCAAAACGTCTTTTTTAGATGACAAAGAACTACGCAGCTGAAAATGACTACAAATACGTTTGGTTTAAAAACGGGAAAATAATGATGAGAAAAAACTCACAAAAATACACAAGAAGTGAAAATAGTGCATGACGAAAACGATTTAGTCACAAGTGAAGCACCTTCGACTACGTAAATAAGATCTTTAGTAAAAAAGAAGATGCGAGTATACAAATTGCAGAAGATGTAAAAAATTATGAAAATATGAAATTGTTACATTTAAACATAAGATCTCTAAGATTGAATTGGGATACTTTTATACAAAGTATTGTGGATTTAAATATTGATTGGGAACTGATCATATTAACTGAGACTAATATAAAAAAAAAATGAAGTTGATTACTATAATTTGAAGGGATATGATAAATTACTGATTACTAGAGAAAATACATCTAGAGGTGGTGGTTTGATGGCGTTTCTAAAAACAAATTTTGATTTAACCTACAATAAAATAGATCAGGAAGAAAATTGCATTCTTGAAATTGAAATACATGATAAAATTAATAAAATCCAAGATATGCAAATTGTGGTCATATATAGAAAACCAACATCAAACAAAAATGTTTTTTTCAAAATCTTTAAAAGAGATTAGACAAAAATGGCGACAATAGTATACATCAGATGGTGATATGAATATCGACATATGACAAGGGCGAAACGAATACGGTTTCAGCAAGCGAAAGAGCAGAAACGTCTGCTTGTTTGGGGTTCCATTCAACTCAATGGTTGACACCCAGACCTAGGACAATTTTTACCAATTGATCATTTAATATCAATTAGCTCTCACCCACAAAGATCTCTAGACAGACTGTTTTGCCCTTGTTTGGGCTCGTCAGTAGAGAATACTTTGTGGGTGAGAGCTAATTGATATTAAATATCGACATACTTGACAAAAGTGAAGACTGTGAAGATAATCATGACCAACTAGCTATAGATTACTATGAAAACATTTTAGCAGAATTAGGATTAAAAAGCTAGATAAACTCACCAACTAGAGAAGAGTTTGTTTTAAAAAATGGAAAAAAAATTATCTTCAGAAATCATGTATCGATCATATATATGTAAAAAGTAAAATTGGTAAATCAAGAGGTGGAGTTTTGACAGAGAAAGTTGCAGATCATTATTGGACAACGACTTGGATATGGTATCAAAAAGAGGATAAAATAACAAAACACTTAAAAATGAAGCTAAAAAAGAATTATTACCAAAGATAAATAATAATCAAATTGAAAAAGAAGAAATTCAAATAAATTAGAATTCCTTAAATGCTTTTGATGAACCAGAAATAATTTATAACGAAATTATAAAAAAGTTTCACGAAATTTATCAGAATAATACTGCAAAACAAAAGAAAAAATATATAAATAAAAATAAACAATTCAGAAAAGAATGGATTACAGATGACTTAGTAGATTACATAAATAGAAAGAATAAAATGTGGAATGAATTAGAGCTTTGAGAACTAAAAATGAAGAGTTACTAGTAAAATATAGAAAGGAAAAAACTTATTGATAAAAAAATTTAAGAATGCAAAAAACAATTCTTTCAAAACAAGATAAATAAATTACAAAAAAGTAATAAATCAGTATGGGAAGTAGTAGATGAGTTAACTGGGAAGAATGATAAAAAACAAATTGACGATGAGATTGTAAACACTTTCAATGATAAAAGTTTAACCTATATTGTAAATGAATTTACAAAAACATTTCGAACCAAGTAATAGAACTGAGAACTATAAATAAAGAGGAACATGACATATATAAAAAAGGACATTTTTCAAAAGAAATAACAAAAAAACAGGATTAAATATACGAAATGTACGAAACAGACTATGTATTTAGAAGAAGCAACAGAGAAGGAAATAATAAATATTATAACAGATCTAAATAATACACATGCGACAGGAATAGATAAAATAAAAACTGATCACATTAAACAAACTAAAGAAAATACTGCAAAAGCAATATGTAAGCTAATAAATGCAAAAGCAATATGCAAAAGCAATATGTAAGCTTTTACATAATGCAAAAGCAATATGTAAGCTAATAAATGATCACAGATGAAGTTTGGCCAGAGCAGTTAAAAATTCAACTTATAAGACCAATACATAAAAAGGGAAATAAACAAGACCTAAATAATTATCGCCCAATTGCTTTACTGTCCATAATTGATAAAATTCTGGAAAAATCTTTTTATAAATAAAATATGGAAGTTATTTAATAACTGTAAAAATCTAACATCATCACAGTTTGGATATAGAAAAAATATGGGAACTAACGATATATTATCAGAATTAAACGACCTAATAACAACAGGGTTAAAAAAGCTTTTGATACTTTTGATAAAAACATTTTATAAAAAAAATGTTATAATTTAGGTTTAAGAGGAAAAATACACAAAATAATAAAAAGCTACTTACATGATAGAAAAACAATTGTACAATTAAAAGAAAAGAAATTTTTCCAATTGTAAGTAAATACAGAGTTCCACAAGGATCTGGACTTGGACCCCTACTGTATTTAATTTATACAAATAACATTGTTGATATTACAGAAAATACTAATATTTTCATGTTTGCTGATGATACAGCTCTGGTATCTATAAATAGGGACTACAATGAAATGATAAATAATTTACAAGACTTTAATATAATAAATGATTACTACATTGCAAACGAATTGTTTATAAGTAAAGAAAAGACATTACAAATGGACATTACAGTACCAAAATTGAAAATAAAAAATTGTAAATGGTAACAAAACATTTTGGAAATTGTAAAAATTTGAATTATAAAAATTAAACTTATCCATGTAGTGAAAAAAATAACAATGAAATACTTAGGAATTGAAATTGACAAAAACTGGACGTTTACAATGCATATTAAAGAAACGGTAAATAAATTAAGAAAGTTATTTCAAAACTTTATAGATTAAAAGCAATATTAGATAAGAAACAGAAAAAAATAATTTTTGATGCATGGGCGATCGTAAGTGTGATCAGATATGGCATTGAGATTTATGGACAGACTTCAGATTATCTACTTGAAAGACTACAAAACGTTCAAAATAAATTAATTAAGATCTTGTTCGGGGATAAATACAAAAAAAAATATAACGGAAATACTCTTTAAAGAAAATAGAATTATGAAAATAAGGCAAATAAAAAATTTAGTTATTTTAAAAAAGTATTACTTTGAAAAGTTTAAGGTAAAAATAAGTAAATTAAGTTAACAAAGCGCTGCAAGAAATAGTTATAAATTACCTGCGTGGAAAAATAATTATGGGAAGAGAAGACGAGTGTAATTTATACCAAATTTATTCAATGAAATTTCAAAAGATTTATTAAATTGCGTGAATAAAGAGCTGTTTAAGAAGAGTGTAATTGAGCTCATCTTTCTTAATGAAAAATAAAAAAAATATATATTTAAGATTATAAAACTAAAAGGGGAAAAATATTGACCTATAACGCCATGAAAAGAAATTGTATAAATTGTTTATTGTTTATTTGCTGTATACATTGTTTATTGAAATATTGAATTATGATAATGTAAAAAAAAATTTTATTTATGTTAATAATTTACAATCTACACATGCGTAGTTGTTGTATGGTGACGTGATTAATGTTTGTATCATTCAAAATTACTGTTATTAAACTCACACAAACTGTATTATTACAGTTTCGAGGGTTGCATTTTTGTAACTGTTGAAAAATAAAATTATTATTATTATTATTATTATTATTATTATTATTATTATTATTATTATTATTATCATAAATTTTAAACTTTATGACCACAGCCTCGGAAAAGGCAAGGTATTAGGGGACACCAGTTGACCATTTGCAATCATTGCAAGAAATTTTATTATTAATTTAATTTTTTATTTTATTAATATTATCTTCATTAAGATTGACAATTGGTTTTGGCCAAGTTTAAACTACGATGCATCATTTTACTATTTGTTGAAGAAACATTGACAATGATACCGGCTTTTCCCCCGCACTTGTTCCTCACGTTTGGCGATGCCATCGGGGACCATTGTATCAACCTGGTAGATCTAACCTTGGTGGTAAGGCATTCGTGACCCCAAGCCAATACCATCTATCCTTCCTCTGCAGCCGTGCCATTGTATTAGTTTTAAACTTTTAAACTGTTTAACTTTTGTAATTTTTAATTTTTTTAACATTGGATGGGAGTCAGTGACCACCAGATCCTTGCCATTCTGGTTGCATTTGCAACAAACCTATATTAATAAAGCTACGCTCACACATGCATTATGCGTTTGCGTTTACGTAGTCTGACTGTATAATAATTGAGCCGAATCGGAAAAAGAAAAAAACCAATTTACCAATCACCGTCTAACTTCACGGTTAAGGCCTACCAATTGCCCGATCCATGTGGGCATTAGCTAACCCAGATCAAACTTTCATCATCTTCACCAACATTGATTATTCAATAGACAAAGACAATTACTGTTCCAAAGAGTGTATAACTTATGTGTGGAATGTCATCCACGTTTCACGTTTACCACTTACTGGCAGTAGGATTTAAACTAGCAGTACAGAACAATGCTAACTACATGGTTCCATGAATGGTTCCATGAAGTCGATGGAAGTTTTATGTTCATTCCCAGCACTATATGTAGGTTTAATGTTTCGACGTACCCTCACGAGCCCACTGCTAACTGTTATTCACAACAATACATATTCTATCCCCTATCATGATGAGTCTAACAAAATGAAAAATAAATTTTATTAAGGAATCATTTTCAGTTCACCACCTGTCAATCTTGAAACCTGGTTATTGTTCTGCTAAAGGTGGTCTGGGTCCCAAGCTGATAGTAAACACAAAATGTCAATTTTACATGCTGCTCATTCTAAACATACAAATACTACTTCATAAACGGTTTCATTCTGTTTCTAAAAGTGTTAAATACAGTTTCAGTGCATTACATGAAGCCAATTTCCATAAACATGAGCCAACCAACAGGTGATTCAGTCAATTATGATCACCACGTAACCTCATGGTTGGTGTAACCGGTGGTCTGATTTACGTGGACCTTAGCTCACCCTACACAAACTTGGATTTGTTCACCAGCCTTGCATGTTTGGGAATACCTCAGGAAATGACCTAGACAACTGGCAAACAAATAACATGATACAGTGAAAAATGGCCTGCCATAGGTAAAAAAGCGACCCAGAACCCCAAGGCAAAAAGGTAGCCACAGAAGTACCCAAGAGGTATCCCTTACATGATTACTGTCATCACCTGCCACGTTTGTACCTCTTACTAGTCCTAGAAATTTAACTTACAATGCGACTGTATTGTTCCACGGTTAGATGTAGATTCGCCATTCAAGACACAGGGGCCACTAATTTCTTCTCTGCACTGAACGAGTTTGGCTGCACGTTGGTAAAAATTAGTTATCTTTCTTACGTGTGTTCAGAGTTTTACAGGTTCCAAAATGGCATCCCAGGAGAGTATTGTGGCGGACGTCTAACACCTGATGCTGTTATGAGCGTTACACAAAGATTGTCAGATTAGAAGATTGTTTAATGTCTTCAGATAATTCTTGGTAGATTGGTTTTGAACCCTCATTAAAAATGCAGCATTGTGAGGCAAATGGTTTGCTATACAGGGGGCAACAATACAAGTACTGCTAGAAAGCAGTTATAAGGCATTGGACAACAACTGATGTGTATTTTGTTACAGTAATATGTTTAGTTACAGTCAGCAGTAAAGAGAATAGACGGCCACTCTCATGTAACAATGCTGCACTACAATAAGTGTTACAATAAGCGCACTACAATACGTGGGCGTCCTCAATCAGAAGTCACAGTGGTGCTCCAATTGAGCTCTTATACTCATTGTATGTAAAAGGGAGCAATAAACGTGGGAGAGGGAATAAAATTAGAGAGATCAAGTAGGAATGTACAGTACCGCTCAAAAATAAATGGACAAACACAACAATAGATGTGCTGCTCCGGCCTGCGCTGTAAACAGGACGAGCACTTCCATTGTTGCAAGAAATAGCGGTAACGGAGAGCAATCTGTATCAAAACTCGCAGTAGACCAACAATGCTTAAAGGGAGTAAACTGCAAATGTTCTGTCTACTAACGTTCGAAATAAGTAATAGTTATAGTACCCCTGACGAACTGTATGGGATTTATCACCCGATGGGCGATATCCCGAACATGGCCAATCCGCGAGAACTACGTCAAGACGACGTCCGAGGCGTAGCCGAGGATGTCATCGCGACGTAGTTCGAGCGGATTGGCCATGTGAGGGATATCGCCCATCGGGTCATAAATCCCATACATTTCGCCACGGGTACTATAACTAATTTATCGTACGGTCCCTAACTTTCGAAATAAAAATAAAAATTTGGGGTAAATGGAAAGTTTGCCTTCGCAAATGAATTGCAAGGTCTGTTGTATATACAAATTTTGTGTCGTCACGTTTGCATAATTTTGTTTTGATGCAGTCTGGTTTGCGGCCGATACCATTTGAGCGAGACGGGGGTTAGCAGGGGTGTGTCTAGAGGCAGAGATTTTCTTTTAAAAAAAGGTTTAGGAGAAACGCGTTTTGTTTTTTAAAGTCATTGGATTGATGTTGCACATTACGTAAACTTCATCATGAAAAATTACGTCGTTCACTCAAGGTTAACCTAAAAAGTGTTTTTGATTTTTTTTTAATGATCTCATTTTACGTAATGTGTCGTCTTTCTTTAATTTGCATAATGTGCTTTCTGAGCGGGGGTCTACGCGTTAAGTCATTCTCTGATAGAAAACTGAAGGCTGTGGATTTGTACGACCGAAAAGGAAAGGTTCGGTCACTAGGGACGTAATACGGACAATTCAGCGGTAACGTATTCTTGTGAACTATGTGGGTAGTTAGCGACGTTGTGGGTGTAATTTTCGGGGGAAAGGAGGGAAATAGCGTAACGCTTAATTTTTTCTGATGAAATTCATGTATATTTCGTTTACGTTATGTCAGTTGGTGTTTTCGAAAGGCCGACGCAAGTTCACGTTAGATTTGTGATTTCCAGCAGCCCCCCCCTCTCCTCTCCCCGCCGCCGCGCCAAAATAGTAAGCATTTAAAGTATTTAATTTTCTTGTGTAGATTTCGAAATGTAGAACTGCTTAATAAAACCATGCGAGAATTAATTTGCTTTTAACTTTGCTTAATAAAAGAACATGGGTTTCAATTATTTTTCGAACAAGGAACGTAGGTTAACATTTGAAAAAATAAAATTAATTCTCGCATGGTTTTATTAAGGAATTCTACCTTTTGAAAGTGTTGGCAATGCCATATCGCCATTTCCCTGAGCATGGCTTCCATATCGCCACACTTTAGTGTGGTGATATCCAATATCGCCACAGTTTAGTGTGGTGATAT
>JAHWFP010193097.1:43583-69520 GCA_023313725.1 Lithobius niger
ACTGGAAGAAAAAGTCATTTTTGAACCTCAAAAATAGCATTTTCAGCCGTCAAAATTTCTAAAAACACCTTAGCTTCTGGGGAACAGCTTCTGGGGGGGGGGGGGGGGCGCAACAACCCCCCGTAAAGTGAATGTTTACAAGGTTTTGAAACTATTAGTACCAGTGCTGCAAGTATAGTTTTTATAGTTTTTAGAACTTTGTAGAAAAGCCTTGGCACCTGGTGTCTTGGCTTCTTCAGGTGCTTACCATATTACGGATGTGGGCATACACGCAAACAGTGTGTTCATCACACGTATTGTATGAATCTCGACAAGAGATGGGTGTAAGAAACATTTTATAGAACATTTTTAACCCAACATGTCTTTTCGCTAAAAACGAGACAAGTTTCCTTACAACTAATGGTAACTTTTGGTGTGGAGAGGGACTTATTAATTTGGCTACAGCACTAATCTTGGCTACAGGAAATCATCTGCAGACAGTCTCAATAGCGCATTTTTTCTTGGGGGGGGGGAATAGGGGTGGGGTGGGCATTACTTTTGGACCTTGAGTGAGGGGGTCAAGATTTTTTCCAGAGTGTCGAGGGGGATAATCAAAAAATTTGGTGGTCACATTTTATTCCCTCTCCCCCCACCCTTACCCCGGCCATAAATAATAACTGGTCCCAAAGTCAAGTTAAATATTATGTATTTTTTTTTTAATCTACATAATAATTCTGGACCGGCTAAGCAGTTAAGATAAAAAGGCCGAACAATCGCTTTAATAGCTTTTCATTATTTTCGTGCACGTGTAATGTCTTTGCTATGGTGCCTACCAATTTCTGGTGCACGTGCTATGGATTGAAAATTATCGTCCAAACCGTTGATTGTTGATGGGTAAAATGAAAGAATCCATGTTTCAGCCAAATGATTATAGTTTCAAATCAGAGTAAGCTGTGTCGTTAATTTCGGGTCGAAATTGGCATATGGAAACGATGCAATGGCTTACTTAATTCGCAGAAGGCGGCATTCAGTGCTGAGCTGATTTGTGTCAAAGTTGACAACAACAATCACTGCTGAGCACGAGGCTGATCATTGCTATCTTGCAAAGAAGGGTCAAATCTCTGTAATTCAAAACAAAACAATAATGGGCCGCCATAGGCCGCTGATTTACTTCTTCTCCAAGAAAAAAAAATGCGAAAGCAGCCGTGCAAAATGTTTCACCTTTGTTCTACGAAAGCTTAACAATTATCGGTGCACGTGCTATGGATTTAAAACGAGAAAACGGGTCCGGGCTGCGTTGTGCCCGGGAACGATGCTTGAGCATCCCAATTTTTAAAACGGTGCATCCAGTGATTTGAGCCAGGGGATGTGCTGATTGAGTGAGCGAAGTAAACGAAAATCAGCGTTTGACAGCCAGTGTGCGTGAAAATGGGAGTGCCAGTGTGCGCGAAAATGGGAGTGAATAAACTTAATTCGGTGAAACATCTATAATATTGGAAATGGTGCATCTAACACCAGCCGTGCGTAGCATGGGCTGCCTCTAGTTTTAAATATAATCTCATGGCTCAAAAGCAAACTTACTCCAATGCTCACATAGAAATTATCTTGACTCCTTCCTCCCCCCTGGCGTTTTAACTGAATCTTTTAATTGGTTAATAGATTAACAAAAAAATGTACAATGAAAAATGCCTACTTCACTGGGGTACTTGCATACACAGTAGTGCATAAGGCCGGAGAATACTGAGTTTAGTAACACAGTGAGTTATTCATCCAAGGTGTAGTATCCCCGCGCGTGCTTTTTTTTTCAGCCTCCGAAAAAAAATGTTACAAACGATAACAAAAATAAAAAATAAAAATTCGTTCGCTCGTTAAAATTTCAATCATTCAATCCTATTGAAATGTGTAGTCGTATGGTGTGCTGAACCACCAGACAAACGTGTAGGTAGCAAATACAGGAACGAGCTGGGCGCCACACACCGGATGCGACATCTTTAAGCGTTTCACGACAACAAAGCGAAGCTCTTTCTAGTTTCGTCTGTTGGGGGTCTCTCCACCAGATGCGACGTCTTGCGACGTGTCATCTTACAACGCCGCTTTGTCGATTTTGGTGTGCGGCCACTCTAATTCTTGGTAGTTAAGTATCAACCTACTTGAAAATACTTCGCAATCAGCATACATTTAATCATCGGACCTATAGTGGTTGAAAGCAACATTAACCCCGAATTTCTATTGTTTTAAACTAGAATCTAGACACACGCTAGTGTGTCGCCGCCAAGTAACAGTAGATCATCCCATTGTAGACATCCGATTGTTAAAAATTGATTGTTAATGATAAAAAGGCGGCTCACTAGCAGACATGTGTCTGTTAACTGTAAGCAACTAAAAGCATATTTTGGCATGTTGAGGATAAATCCCAATGCGACAGAAATGTTTCAAATTGTGGAAAATGTAAGGGGAAGGTTCAGAGATAAAGAAAAACTAAAATTTAAAGGATGAGTGTCCACCAATCATAGAGAAAAAGATGCGTCAATAACGTTGTTTTTATGTTACTGTCTAGCTAGCTAATAAGATTTTTCCCATGTTAAATCCCATAGACTTTTTGCTCATGGCTAGCACAAAATTGCGAATTCCTACGTACCTGAATTTTTGCACACGGATGCTTGGTGATCTGAGGATGGTCCTTTTGTTGGTTTGGGGGTTGTAGGGGTCAGGACAAATGCGTGGGAGGGTTTTGAAATTTGCCACCGGCGAATTTAAATTTCGTTTCTTTTCCAACTTGCAACCAAAGATTTTAAGCAACAATGGCTTCAACAATCAAGACTGGTCCTTAGATTTATTGTAAAAGCCTGGACGAACTAAAAACTGAACTGTAACGAAGGACAAAATAAAGAAACATTAACGTTGCCGTGGATTGCGTAAGAATAAAGGGATGCACGTTAGATGATGGTTACGCAACAATACGAGCATACACGAGCTAATGGGTTTTTTTGTTAATAACCCCCCCCCAAAAAAAAATGCTTCGCATTTTGCTGTTTTAGTAACAGCGACCTTCGGGGGTTTCTGCAAGACTAAATGTGAACGAAATCTTGAAAAATTAAGGGCAAGTTGCAGGGATAAACAAAACAACTGAAGGGGATGCGCTGATTGAGTGAGCGAAGCGAACGAAATCAGCGATTGTTAGTCAGTGTGTGCACAAATGGGATTGAAGCATCTTAAATAGACGGTGTAACCTTAAGTACGTTCACAGTCCTATGAAAGTTGTGATATCCACCCAAAACCAAAACTGGTAGAAAAACCCGCCAAGTTTCCAAAAACAGGCGGCCTTTGAAGGTAGTGATATCATTCCACCAGGGAAAGGCCGCCAAGGTTAATCCTATTAGCCAAGTTAATCGCACCGAATAATACTTTGGACGTTAAATGAAAACTTGAAGATTGCTACCGCTAGTAGCAATCTTCTAGTTTCCATTTAACTTTCGAACTATTAATATGTGCGATTAACTTGGCTAATAGGATTAACCATGGCGGTCTTTCCCTGGTGGAATGATATCACTACCTTCAAAGGCCGACCGTTTTTGGAAACTTGGCGGGTTTTTCTACCAGTTTTGGTTTTGGGTGGATCATGATTACTGTTGGATGATAGTATACTGAATTACTGAAGACCAGTAATTATACCAAAAAATATAAGTAAAACTTAATCTCTCAGCAAATCCTAATGATTCCTGAATGTGCAACAAAACAAAAATTAAGGGTAATTAATAAACAAATTAGACTATAAAAAAAACTATTTTCGGTTCTGGTTGGCCACTCCGCGCGGATTTTTGGACAATGGATTGATCACGCCTAGTAAAAATTTTTTTTTGAGCAGACGAACCAACATAGCGACCTTATCTCTCGCTTCATCGCTTTCCCGACGTGGAAACCCTCTGACTTCGCCGGCTAGGGAGATTGTTTGCAATGTTTTCAAATACATGGAGGCTCAGGTCACAACACGGATGTTGAAACAACAAATTTAAGAGACCAGCTTTGCCACTGGAAAATCTCAGAGAACGGTAAGCGTGTCTTTTCAGTAGCAAAGGAAATACCGATACCCAACTCTGGCCAAAACTACGATGACTACGATTAGGCCTAACACCGCAGACGACGCCCCCACGGCCTAGCACATCGAAAGCTGAAGCGCGCAGAGAAATTGCCAAGCTTGCTCGCCCTTTGCAGCTATAATTCCGACTTATATCGTAAGTCCAGAAAATGTTGTTGTACGCTGTAGTTCTTCGGTAAGTTAATTACGTAGCCACAACCACCGTTTGTTTACTTGGACAAGATGTGGGCCAACCAACATCACAGCCGACAGATGCAATGGCACGGCAGGAAAAAAGAGTTACGTGGCCGCCTCATACCGCCGGGAAAAGATCGACGTTTGATATTATTGCACGCTGGCTCTAACGAAAAGGATTTGCAAATAGTGCTCAACTTCTTTTCATTATCTACGAGGATATGAACTGGGGATTACCATGAAGTAATGAACGGCGAGTGTTTTATGAACTGGTTTAAAACTACTAACCAATATTCAAGCCAACTCGGCGATCATGATGGACAACGTTACGTATTGTCATTCAGTTCGACTCGACAAGGCAGCAACAAGCAACAACAATAAGACATACATTATTCCGTTGCTCGAAAACAAAATTTCCGTACCACTGCGAGCTGAATCTCATCGAGTTAATTTGGGCCCAAGTTAAAGACGAAATAGGAGCATCCAACACAAATTATAAAATTGCAGAAGTCAAAACATTAACTACTGCAGTAGCCAATGTAACCCCTGGTGACTGGCAGAAATGCATTAACCACGTTGTAACGCTTGAGAACGATTATTGAGGCAATGATCATCTGATTGAATACCTAGTCGAACCCTTAATTATTGAAGTAACCAACAGCGACGACTATGACTACGAAGAAATGTAATTTTGTACTACTCCAACAATCTCCCTAGCCAACGACGAAAACTGCCTTTTTAGGCCGCCCGCGCACTGAGCGACTTGGCCGAGCGGTCAAGTTGCTGCAGCCAATGGGAATGCTTACCGTTTATGTAAAACCACACACTAATAATTTTCATTGGTTGTAGCAACCTGGCCGCGCGGCCAGGTTGCTCAGTGTGCGGGCGGCCTTAGAGCTCTCACAACCAGCCGTCAAACATTTCGATGCTGTGTTTTGGACCCAGAAACAATTACCTATAATTTATATAATAAAAACAACAAGCTCTTCCCTAGGCCCCTACACAATTTTATATTATTAGTTGTGAAGTAATAAATATATGGTGCACTTCTGATCTATTCTGGTCAATCTTTTGGTCCTGTCATGAACGGAGGTTTCCCAGTTACAAAAGCCCAGACATTTGCAATTTTCAAGTTTGGATCCTCCAACAAGCCTGAAAGGCTTTATTCCCCTCCCTCCCCACCCCTCGCAGTTAACCCTCAAGAAATGCTTAAATCAGAAAATCGGGTAGCCTACGTATTCTTCCTTCAGCATTATAAAGAAAAAATATTCTAAAACAATAAACAAAACTAAAATAAAATGAAATGAAATAAAACAAAATAAAAATATCTTCGTCTTAAAAGTACTACCAATTCTTGATTTTCGTAAATGCTAGCTTAAAACAAATCGTCGCTAGTAAAGCACATGCAGGAACTCAGTGCGTGTACAAGGTTCCAGTCACCACCAATGTTAGTGCGTATGCGTGACAGGCGATTGCAAACGATCATAAATACAGCTATTTACAGTGGCCAACCAGAACCTAAAATAGTATAGGTCTAAGAGATGAATCAATATTTATCCGCTAATACATTTTAGAGCTACGACTATCACCCTTATAGACGCCTAAAAGTTTTTACCGCGGGGGCGGCCCCCCCCACACCTAAACCCACTTCCTTTTCTGTTATTTACTACTAGAAAGAAAAATGTTCAACTGTACCACATTGTTCCCTATTTTGCCGGGTAACATGTCAGCAATCAGTTTGAAAAAACAAACAGTTGACTCCCCACGCCCCAATGATTCAGCTGGTGCACCCTGTTCGTAAATATTGACGCTTCCCTAAAGTGGGCATAATCCAACACTGCCAGCGCTCTTTTTTGTTTAGAATTGAAAAAAAAAACTTTAAATAACATTTAACTTAACTAATATAACCTCGTGTGGTTCGGAGACTGCATTGGCTAGAAGCGTTCTTCTCGTAACTCCAGCGTTATCGTCAATCTCTGCAAAATGCGCCGAACACGTTTACTCCTTTTCTGCGTCATTCAATCCTAAATTGCCTACTTCTACACGTAGAGCGTTTTTTAATATTACTGGGTAGGCCTAGTACATAAAACGACATAGCTTTGCTTATGCTTTTCGAATAATAGCCACATTATAGCACACAGCATCGCATTTGTTTTTTGGTTTTTTTTTATTTTAGCGAAAACCGAAAACGAACGAAAGGGAAGTGGAGTCGAGGTTCTCGAGTTGTCTCGCTGTCTCTCACAACGCGTGTAGGGTCGTGGCGCATGCGCTCTGGCTAAGCTGCCGTGCTGCTTCTGTAAGCTTAGCCATGGCCAATAAACTAACTGGCCCGCTCTACAACGATATTAGGGGGGTACACAAAATGACCGCCACGTCTGGTTCATTTCGTAGAGGTCTGTTCTTCGAGGTAGCAACTTTGTACGGTGCGACGCGACCTCTATTGCTGGCTAGTGGCGGTTTTCGAAATAATAATTTAAATTTTTACGTAGATTTTGGTGGCAAATTTGTTATTATTCATAAGAGTATTTTTAAATGGTGTTTAAAAATATCACTCAGCCACAGTTAAGCTATTTCACTGAGTTTGCAAAAAAAAAAAAACAACACGTTCTTTGGCAGTTTGTACCGCCCTCGGTTGACAAAATGCGGCAACTCAATCGCATCAGCGGCACTTTCGGCGGCCATATTGCCAACCCAGTCTCGTAATGCTATTTTTCATTCAAGATCCGGCCAGTACTGTAGATAGCCTTCGCTTAGCGATAGTTCGCTTCGCGTGTTGGCAACAACTGGATTTAAAATACAATAAAAATGGCGCTGCTCTTTGAATCAAAAGAAACACCTTTTAGAAAATTGATATTTGGACATACTAAACCTACGTTTGCCGTTTTTTGTGTGTCTAATGTCTGTGTATGATGCCCTAGGGGCTTATTTCTTAAGTATAAACCACTGGAATTCCCCTTTAAGGCTTCCATGAACGCACACAAGCTAGGTAACAGAAAGAAAAATGTAACGTCATGACCATGCAGACAACCATAGTTATATACGGCCTACAGTATTACCATTCATAAATCGACAGGGCTGCAGTTGACATAGGTGATACTTAATTTAGATTAGGCCTTACATATGTTGAAGTATCGCATGTGAAACCATGATTGGATGGAGTAGTAATAAAACCATGTAACGAGCTAGGAGCAAAACATCAATAAACACATTGGTTGGACCCTAAGCATTAGGCGATGTAACACCTGCAATCCATAATTGCAAATTAATTATATTCGTGTAGAGATACACGTTTTCTATCAAAGATAAGTTATTTTCACGTACAAGAAAAAACTAAATGCATGACGCTCCAACATTTCAAGATCACGCTGCCTTGAGGAGCTAGTTGATGGTTTATTTTCACTTAATCTGCATTATTTTGGTTCTCATTAAGTAAGAAAGTGTGTCAACAGGTCTGTTGTCCATGCTTCGCTGAAAAACGAGTTTAGCTTCTAACGACCTGAGAAAAACTAACCAACGTGCAATGAGCACTTTTAACTTTTTTTCTACCTCTGGCCTTTTCGAGTTAGCAGGACTATCATAGGACTAGGAGCCGAACAGGTACCAAACCCTCTCCGATTTCTGCATGCTTCTTTTTAAAGAGCCACAATCACAGAAAGCTATATTCACGGGTGCACGGGTGCGCGGATAGCTGCGAGCACTGGGGCGTCAGATTCGATAGGCGTCCTGGTCCCAGTGCACATCTCTGGCTTCGTACAGACCCAGGTTCGATCCTGGCGATGGGAAGTGTATATGTACGGGTTTTTCTCCGATTGTTTCCCGCCCGTTGCACGAGGGTTTCCTCCGGGTACTCCGGTTTCCTCCCTCATACGGCAAAAAACAACTGTAATAATGGTGGTACTTCTTCCACTTAACATCTGCCGTCGGGGAATTTGGGTGGGTGGATGCCTCGAGCATCGTCTCTGTATATTGTTATATTATTATTATTCACACATGCCCACCGCATTTGTTTTTATGTAGGCCTGACTGTATATTAAGCCAACTATGAAAAAGAAGCGATGACCGATGGGTAACTCAGTCGATATCAATCACAGTCTAACCTTATAGTTAGGGGTAACCAAAGGTCTGACCCATGCTGGCATTTGGTAAACCCTACACAAACTCTCCATAAGCTTTGAACGTTTTCATCAGCCTTGCTTGTTCGGTCATACCTTCGGACTTAAACAATTAAGACTTAGGACGAATATAGAACATGATCACAGAACAGTGTAATGACCTGTTGTAGGCAAAAAGTAGACCCCAGAGAGCAAAGAGGTGGCCAAAAAGGGCAAAGTTACGTAACAGCTAAAGACGATTACCTTAAGGACCTCAAAAGGTAGAACTATTCCTTAGGTGTAGACTGCCATCCACGTACCACGTTGCACCACTTGTCCTAGATTTTAACAGTTTGACACAATGCTGACTAGATGCTACCATGGCAGGACGTTCAAACTTCTTTCGTAACATGTGGGCCATCAGTTTTTTCTCTTCACTTATCATTGTTTTATGTAGGATTGGAACCTTGCAGGCCCACTACCACCTGTTCAGAACCTATTTGTAGGGAGCTTACCCCTCTCTCCGACTCTGGATGAAAATAACACATGAAACTGGTGCATACATTTTCGAAGATGGCTAATGGTTGTCATGATCCAAACCAGTCAGCTACCTCAGTTGTCAATGTATGTGGGACATAATTACGCACAAAGCCAACGTTCACGTAACCTTTCATTTGATTTAAAGTTGCAGCTCTTTTATTTAAGTGCAAGTTCAGTTCAAACTTACAATTCCTTAATATGCTGGGAACTTTAAAGTTTTAAAGGTTAAGTCTGGTAAAGCCGAAGTTGCAAGAAATTTAGCCTTCATGGTTACCAACTCTTTGTGCGGTATTAACCACTGCTACCATTGCTCTAACCTGAGTGGTGCCAAAATTTGTAACTGAAACGCCGTTATTAGTGTTGACGAAGTCAGTTAATATAATTTCAATTGTTTGGATAAATCCTGTCTCTGCGTCAAAAAAAACGTTAGATTTACTGTGAATTCGATGAGATGTCTAGTTACAGCATGTTGACTTTTGACTTGATATTCTTTTTTTAATGTTAATGTATCAACTTTTTGGACTAATGCTTTGATTTCTTTGATCTGAATTTACTCTACTGAGTGTAGAAGCAACTGACTCGACATCCCTTGACATCGCAATTGGGGTTAAGAAACCGTGACATTGTTTTCAACATACTGGTTGTGTTGATTCGACGAGCACTAGTTTGACCAACTAGAGTAATGCTATGTACCTTGATGTATGATCCATTCCCTGGAGATCAGTGGTCAGGATGGCTCTGGCCTTGCCTGCCCCTAGGGGTAGCTGCTGCTAGCAGAGATGGCTCATGTGATACCAGGATATAGTACAGGAAGTACCTTGCACCACCAGTGGCAGGTACTGGTTGCAGCTCAAGGTACTTAAGGCCTTGCAGCCTCACTCTGGGAGCTAAACCCTAACCAGCTAAGAACTCTTCCTGAAGCGTGCCCCTATGCTAGAAGCCCTGATCAGAGCATCCTTAAACCACTGGACAACATCTCCTAAGGATAGACCACGTGGCCCAGGAATGAACCCTGAATTTACCATCCTTCTGGCGTTCTTCCTTGTACCGGGCATAGCGGGGTTGAACAAGTGGTGCATCGGCCGTCCATTTTTCATCAAGGAAAGAACCCATTTCCACCAAGAAGCCCTTTTGGAATGCTGGCAGCCATATTAGGTGTTCCATTTTCACCTGGGACCCCAGCCTTCACTGGGTAACCAAGAGACAACCTGAGTAGTTGTGAGTATTGTGAACTGTGTTTGAGATAGCAATAACTTTTATATTGCAGTGGAGATTAGTTTGGATCAGTCAGTGCTTTTTATTTTATTGGAAGATATTGTGTGGGCCTATGTAGGCTAGTGCCTTTTGACTTTTACTTTTGCTGCGACTTTTCCAGATTGGTTAGGCTACTGAATTTTAGCCTTGAAGTGACTTTTCATAGCCTATAGGCCTAAGACTTTCAATATTGTGGGATTTTATGCAAAGGTGTACTAGATCTAAGCCAGATTTAGCCCCTGACTCTTGGAATTTAAGTTGGGACCCTAATAAAATAGGGAAAAGGCCTAGGACTAGAAGGGAACAAGCAGCCAAAATGACTACCCCTATTATTCCACAAGTTGTGCAATCACCATTAGGGGTTACCCCATCAAGTTTAGCAGCTCAGTTTCCTCCAGCTAGCCCTAATGTTCAAGTGACACCTAATTTGAGTCTAAATACTACATCAGCAAGCCTAAATGTTAGTGTGTCAAGCCCTGCATTGACTTTACCAAATGTTGGATTATTATTTTCACCTGTTACAAGTAATACTAGTGTTACAGAAGGTGTTCCATTTGTACCAGGCGTGCCTTCAAATGTGAATTAGCCTTTTCCACCTGCTTGTGTAGCTTCAGTAATAGCTACTGCTAATTTACAGCAGCAGCAGCTAGTTCCAGTGACCCTAACATGGAATAACCCCTCTGGACACGTTCAGACGTTCTATTCTACCAAATGACCCATTGTTCCAAATGCTTGGCAAGTCTTCTGTGACTGTGTCTTCAATGCCAAATTATTCTGTACCCTTGCCTGGACCAAGCCAAGTGTCAACTCAAATGCTTACTTGTGTGCCAAATTATTTTAGCCAACCTCTTACAGCTAGTAATTCTACTGACACTGCCATCTTGGATTTGAATGCTCAACTGGATTCAGTAGATAATTTTTTATGGAGAGGTGCAAATTCTGCAAGTCGGCCACTTCAAGTTTTGCACCTAAGCCACCATTAACTTCAACAACTAATGTTTTCAGTTCACCTGTTATGACACTTAGCAGTAATCTAATTGGTGGTAGTTCAAATGTTGTTAGCTATTCATTACAGAATATTACCAAAGAGCTGTTGAAATGTCAATACCTTTGCCAAAAATGGAAGCTTTGAAAATTGGAGAATTTAATGGGTTGAATGACAAAATTTTCCCCTCAGATTTTATTATGAAATTGGAAAGAATTTTAAAGGTTAGAAGGGTTGATGAGAAATTATTTATCCACCAAACTGTTTCATCATGGTTAACAGGGGAAGCTGTTGACTGGTTTTTGGCAAATGAACCTTTTTCTAGTTGGGAGAATTTTAAAACCTTGTTTTTGGCTAAGTTTGAAGTACATGGGCAGGGCTCGAAATAATTCGCGGCAGTCACGGCAATTGCCGTCAGTGGGCTTTGATCTGCCGTGAGAATTACTGATGCTCGCGGCAAACTTTGCCTTGAGCAATCAGACACGTTAAATAGCTTTTTTTTGTTACTCTGAATAACCAAAATCCATCGCGCTCAAAACAAAAGATACTCTAAGAAACAAATAAAAACGTAGTTCCGATTCTTTTCCTGCAACTGGTAAGTGGAGCCTATTTTTATTTTTTTATTTCCCTCCCCACTCCCTCTTTCCTCACCAAAGGTAGAGTCCGTCAACGTTAAGAGCAGCCCTACTCCCCTGTACCAAGCAGAATGAACTCGTCTAGCCAAGCAATGCTTTTGAGGCCAGCAGGCAGCAGACCAGCAGCATTCATTCACACGATCACGGCCGCATTTTGGACAGCGTTGTCGGAAAACGTGTTGTTTTGAATATTGAAATCGTTGCAGAAACAAAGCTCACATAATTTTTATTTTTATTTAAAATGTAATGCTGAGTAGTTAAATAAAAATAAACATTTTTTTTTATATAAACAATAAATGTTTTGCGCTATAACTACTGTTTTTCATTGGCATGGTGACCACGCATCTTCTCACTTCCGGGTTAGCGATCGTAAGAACTAACACCACGTGCCGACTTGTTGTTGCCGCCGCGGCTGCTAAACGGTTTCAAATATGGCTAATTTTTTGAAGAGGTATTTTTGTATGGTATTTTTTACCTCATTTTGACATTTGCTACGAGGTAGGAACTTTTTGCTGCCAGCTGACAGTTGCTCGCAGCAAAGATTGCCGCAGGTCTCAATTTCTTATTTCGAGGCCTGCACATGAGTACAACCTAACTGCTAAGGTTAGAACTATGGAATGCAGAAAAATGAAAGTTTCCTTAAGCATTTTAATAAATGCACAGATATTTTACAAAATACTGGTGCTAGAATCAGTGATTTTGATCAAATTGAGGCTATTTTGGAAACACTGAATTCAACTTTTCACATGCCTATGATGCCAAGAAAATTCACTTCTTTGCTAGATTTTAAAATACAAGGTCTTTTCTTGGAGAATATGATTTAAAGAAGACTAATCCAATCCTTGCTGGAGTTTCAGATGTTGATAACACTAGAAATGGTAGAAATCGTGGTAGAGGTAATGGGAATAGCAACACCAGTTTCTAGCTTAAATACGATGCAAAGTACACTAAGTTGTAACATTTGTAATACAGTGGGGTTGACTTCTAAATTCTTCCCTAACAGGGTAAATCACCAACAAAATCAAGTTGCAGTTAGGAAAAGTAGCAGGAATAACAGTAGTTCAAATAGTAGCAATAGCCGCGGAAATGGACGAACCTTTTTTAGCAGCCGTGGTCGTGGTAGTAATAACAGTGGCAGTAGTCGTGCACAGGGAATTTGGTGCTCGAAGTGTAAAAATTCGTTGCACAAAACACAGAACTGTCGTGTAAATCCTGCTATTGTTTATCCTCCGATTAGAAACGCTGTTGCACAACTTCAAAAAATTGAGTTGGATTCGGATGCACAGGAATTCGTGCCAAAAACCCGTAAGCCATCCAGTTTTAGTCGGTGAAGCTGGAAATGGCTTATCTTCTTTTCAAAAGCAACCAATTCCTAACCGAAATTGTCTAGGAGATCTTGTTGAGCCTACACCAGCACCCTGTGCTTATTTTTCACTTAGATTCGGTAAAGAATATGCAGACGCCATACTCAATAGCGGCAGTACAATGTCCTACGTAAATGTTTCACTAAAAGATAACTTGTTAAAAATGGGATGTGAATTCACGCAACGTCCTTATCGGGTAAGAGTTGCCGATACTCGTTTCGTTGAGTGTCCGGGTTTCGTTTTGGCTACGTTTCAGATTGCGCAATGAACTGTAACTTTTCCATTTATCTTGATGGAAAACACAATCCAGCCGGTAATCCTTGGCGTAGATTTTCAGCAGTCAATGGGTTTAAAGCCAAATTTCGCGTCAAACACTTGGTTTTGGCAGGATAAACATTCGAAAGTATACAAACTGAATCAGGAAGCCGGGTATAAACGAAGTCCATCAGTCCCAGGCAACTACGACACCCATAGAGCCAGATTAGTTTTGTGCCACAGAGCAGGACATCTGTAATAAAGTAAATGAGAGTGACGTTTTGACAGATGACGAAAAAGAACAGTTGTTCAAGGTATTAATGAAATATAGATTTGTTTTCAGTTCGAGAATTGGTTTAATAAACCCAGTTATGGATATAGACGTTGTCGATCACCCACCAATTGCGTTAAAGGCCTATCCAGTTTCGAAGTTTAAAGAGTTGCAATTACGTCAGCATATAGATCGGATGCTGGAACTGGGGGGTTATCGTCCCCAGCACGAGTGCTTGGTGTTTTCCGGCGTTTATCATTCCCAAGAAGAATAACACCACACGCTTTGTGATAGCATACAATAAATTGAATGAAATAAGCAAGATGCAAAATTTTCCTACTCTTAGAATTGATGATATGGTGCAGAGATGCCCTTAGAGCAGATATCTGACATTATTTGATCTAAGTGAAGCATACTGGCAAGTAGGGGTGACGAAACGAGCAGGTGAGGTGTCATCTTTTTGCACCCCGTTCAGAAATTTTACACCTCTCAAAATCAGGTTTGGTGTCAAGCAATCACCAGCGTTCTTCTGTGCCTCATTTTCACGAATGCTCGGCCCTCTACATTATCTGAACGTGCAGAGCTATTTTGACGATATCTCGATTATGTCACAGGAATTCCGATTGCACTTGATGGCGATCGAAGGCACCCTAATGATTTTGGGTCGTGAGGGATTTAAAATAAACATAAAGAATACAGACTTTTGTAAGAAAGAAATAACCCTGTTAGGTTATAAGGTTACGAGTAATGGTGTTTTGCCGAATCCTAGTAAGAAGAAAATTCTGGATAATTGGCTACGCTCCAAAAGCATTAATGAGCTCCGGAAATTTCTCAGTTTGGCAGTTTTTTTCCGTAGATTCGTGATGTCATATTCGGCATTCGCAGCGCCTCTTTTTTCGTTGCTGGAGGGTAAAACTCCGAAATTTGTCTGGGAAGCGAAGCAGGAACAAGCTTACCAGAAAATCATGAAAATGTTGGTAGACGCTCCCTTGTTGGCAGCGCCTGATTATAATCAGCCTTGGTTAATTATGGTGGACGCATCTTTCTCTGGGGCTGGAGCGATTTTATATCAGGTCGATCCACTCACCAAGGAGAAGAAAACCATAGATATAATCTCTAGACGTTTGACAGTTGCAGAACAGAGATTTTCTAATAGTGAAACGGAATTGATGAGTATTATTTGGGCAGTAGTAAGTGACGTAGATACATTGAAGGGGGTGTAATAACAATTTTTAGCGACCATAGGGCACTTTCTGTTTTATAGAAGGTAAGCTCACCAAAGGGATGCTTAGCGAAGTGGCTTGTGGAGTTATGTCAGTTGGACGCTAAGATCTGCTTCATCCCAGGTGTATAGAACCGTATCGCTGATGTGTTGTCTAGACGATACGAATCTGAGAGAGACTTTACTCCTATCACTACTCCAATCTTGATACCATCTAAGGATGAACGAACGGGTCAGAATTGTTATGTTTTTAACAACGATTGTTTGTGTAATCAGATCGATGTTGAGCATATTACACTTGATCAGATTAGAGCAGAAACGTCAAAAGACAAATACACGTTAGCATTAAAGTTAGCTTTGGAGGGAGAAACGAAGGAAATAAGGTATGATTCACCCTCAGTTCATAGATTTGTGTTGAAATACCAGCCAAAGTCAATTGTGAGTAACGGAATAATTTATGTGGATGTTAATAAAGATGTTATTGATGCGCCAAATTTGAAAATTTTTGTGCCCCGTTCGCTGCAAAAGAAAATCATTCAGCTAGCACACGATACGTTTACAGGTCCTCATATGGGTGTTTACAAGATGATAAAACGAATATTTTATTTGTACACATGGTTAAACGCTTCAAAGTCGATTTCGAATTACGTAAGGACTTGTAAAGTTGTCAGGTCCAGTAGGTGCAGCAGACTCGTAAGGAGGCTAGAACGATGATAGTTACTGAAAATGAAGCATGGGAGAGTATTTTTTTTTGACCTGAAAGGCCCACTGGTACGGAGTACGAACGGTTTTACTTACATCCTAGTGGTGCTTGATAAGTGGAGTCATTGGGTTGAGTTAATTCCCCTAAGAAATGCTGAAGCTAAAACTATAGCAAAAGCACTCATTGATGAAGTGTTTTCACGACATGGAGTGCCAGCGTAAATTTTTTCCGACAGCTCCAATAATTTGAGGGGGTAAATAATGAAGAATTTATGCCTACAATGGCGTATTAAGGCTAGATTTCGGTCAGTCTATTCACCTAAGTCCAGCCTAGCTGAGCGGTAGATGAAAAAAAGAACAAAAACGCTAGCAATTTACGTGCAAGACAAGAAATCGGGTCATAGAAATTGGGATTTACGTTTGAAACAGCTTCAGTTGGCATTAAATTCAGCAACTGATTCGGTGACGGGTTTCACCCCAAGTATGTTAGCGACAGGAAGGGAGTTATGAATGCCCGAAGCCCCTGTCGGTAAAGTACAAACGGACGTTATTACCCATTACACATCTTAATCTTAACGTCACACATGCGTGCGATAGTTAGGAGAGCTGTACGCAAACGTCGGGCAGCTAAGTTGCATCATGCTGCAAAGGCAGATAGAAATAAAACTCAAAGAATTTAAGTTCGGAACTAAAGTTTACATACGAAATCACCCTAGAAGTGACAAATCCCGCTATTTTATGAAAAAAATGTCACCAATTTACATCGGAAATTACGAGATTGTTAAAAAGTTGTAGTCCTGTAGCTATCAGCTTAAAGATCTTAATACGGGTATTATTTCTTGTTATGTGTGTCACATAGATAATTTACGTGAACAGCTTGAAGGTGAGTGTTACCCAGTTAGTGAAGCGGATGCCGAAGAATTTTAAACCAAAATCTAAAAGTAGTTACTATGTTTCTTATTGGTCTTCTTTCGGCCAGCAGTAGCTAGATCTAAAATTAATTTCGCATGCAAATCGTGGTGTTGCTTGTTGACAAAGAAATAACTTATGTGCAAAAATTCTTTTTTTTAACGAATGTGTATTGAACTAACCTAACACGTTAATCTATGCTACAATGCAATTTAACCTAATAACAGACAGGAAATGAGACGGGGGTTGCCACAATAGAGTTTCTGATTTAATTATTGATTAGGGTGGATTAAAAAACTTGATTAATAATCGATGGAGGACGTAGTAAGACAATTTTCTTTTTTTTAACAGGAATTAAAAGCTAATTTCGAGTCAAGCTAAGCTGATTGTTACCGCGTTAGTCACATTTGACACGTGGTGTTACCGATATTTGACAATCAATTTTGACGATTAAGATTTTGAAGTAAAAATCTTTCTTAGCTAATGATAATGGTAGCCGATGGTTAATGGTTACAATTTTTCAAGTGAATTTTCGTGCTTCAAGCACATAGTTTTTTTTCTTGACTGTTTTTGCACTGATTGATTATGATTGTATTTTGAATGTTGAAAAATCGTTTTTGCTTCTGCACAATTTTCATGAAAATGTTCAAGTGATTAAGTTTGCGTAGCGGGTTTTTACGGGAATAATGTCTGAATTTTGACCCTCAAAGATTTCCCAGACCTTACAGAAAATGTCACTAATGCGCATAGGTAATGTCATTCTTCTGGAACAGTCAAACGATTGAATTATTATCAGTTAAAAAGCTTAAGCATCACCATAGCATCCTTAATTTTAACTTGTTGTTAATGCGCGCCTTCTTGGTATTATTTTTGAATAAATATTATTTTTGATTATTGTATGTATAAATAGCTTAGCTTAATGAATAATTTTCACTTACCTTGCCGAAGCGAGGGCCCTTCTTTTCAGGGGCGGGACCTCTTCAACGACGGTTTCCACAGCTTCCTCCTACTCCTTAAGCTAGGGCTTTAATGGGCCTCTTACCTTGATGCTATGGCTCCATGCTTTGTATTCTGTATACTCTATATCTTTATTAATGTATTACAGTAATGCTATGTACTTTGATGTATGGTCCAGTCCCTGGAGATCAGTGGTGAGGATGTCTCTGCCCTTGCCTGCTCCTAGGGTAACTGCTAGCAGAGATGGCTCATGGGATACCACGATATAGTACCGGAGGTACCTTGCACCACCAGTGGCAGGTACTGGCTGCAGCTCTAGATACTTAAGGCCTTGCAGCCCCATGCAGCTCACCATGGGAGCTAGTCCCTAACCAGCTAAAAACTCTTTTTGAAGCGTGCCACTCTGCTAGAAGCCCTGATCAGAGCATCCTTGAACCACTGGACAACGTCTCCTAAGGACAGACCACATGGCCCTGGAATAATAATAATAATATATAATAATATTAATAATAATAATAATAATAATTTATTCAGCATTTTTGTACAAAAATCAAGGAACGAAGCATAAAGCTTGTGAGTGCACTGAATGTGTGACAAGTCTAAGTTTAATACATGATTTCATTAGCAAAACATTAAAAATATTGACAAGAAATATACACTTTTTAAAATTAGTTATTTAACAGCCAATTCTTAACCAGTTTTTTTAATGGTATTTACATTCAGATTTGTTCTAAGATCTCTCGGTAAATTATTCAAGGTTTGTGGGATAACAAATATGTTATGCCTTTTTCCGTAAGAGTTTATCCACGATGGAGTTTTTAACCAAGCCTTATTAATTCGGATTGGGCGCTCAATTTTAGTTTTGGAAGGTGTTATCAAAGAAATATTTTACAATATTAGTATGCTTAAACAGTTGTAGAAAGTTTAAGAATTATAATAATAATAATAATAATAATAATAATAATAATAATAATAATAATATTATTATATTATTATAAACTTTATTGCTAGCAACAGCAAAAAGCGAGGGGAAGGGCCAGTTATGACTACTAATTCCCCACCCAATAAAATGGTAAAAAAAAATATAAAAATTCATTGTCAATACAACAAATCGTCAATTTGATAAATATAAATATTATAATATTACAAATCAAAAATTAATTATATTAAAAATGTACTATTTTAAAACACACACACTTAGAAATGCATAAAGCAGCAAAAAATAGATGCTAAAAAGGGCGAGACAAATATTTTTTCAAATCACATTGCCGGAGTCCCACTTTAAAGGATTTAAGAGATAGTAGCATCACCAACTCACTAGGTAGATCATTCCATATGGTCACAATGCGATTTGCAAAGAAATGTTTACGACAGTCGGTATGAAAGGTACTGACTGCAAGTTTGTACGGGTGTCCACTGTATGGCTCTCAATTCGCAATTCAAAAAAATTAGTAAAATCGGAATTAATCAACCCATGTAGCAATAAAAACGTCAAGTATAGGTCCGCTTTTAATCGACGCAACTCGAGTGAATCTAGGTTAAGAGATACCAGCCTTTCAGAGTAGGAGCTATTAAGCTGGCCACGCAACGACTTCGTAAATCTACATTGAACAGACTCAATAGAGTCAATACGGTCAATGTCACCCACCATGTATGGTGACCACACAGGGCTAGCATATTCAAGAACGGGTCTTACAAAAACTTTAAAACCCCAAATCAAAGTATTAGCATCTTAACTTTCTTAATAATGCTGCACGTTGGTTTGCAGATTTGGTAATGTTTAAACAGTGTGTTGTAGACTTGAGATCCGAAGAGAACCAAATGCCAAGATCCTTCACCACACTGCAGTGGGATAAGACATGATTTGGTGATAATGCATAATCACACATTAAATTCTGTCTCCCAAGATGAAATGTTGTGCATTTTTTGGATCAATTGGCAGTTGCCAATCAGACGACCAAGTGGACAGTTCAGAAGTGCTACTGACCAAACCTCTGTAGGAAGCATTATCAACAACAGGTGCATATGCCACCACATCATCTGCAAATTTTTTCAGCAATGTATCAATTGCTGTAGTTTTTAAATCGTTTAAAACAAGATGAAAAGGAGTGGTCCCAGACACTACCCTGTGGAACACCACTAGTAACATGTTTAGTAGTAGAACATGCATCACCGACAGAAACATACTGGGTACGATTAGATAAAAAGTCGTTGAGGAAATTTAATAAGTTGCCTGAAAGCTGAGAAATTGTTATTTCATTAAACGTTTCGAATGCACGACTGATCCAAACACCTTCGCAAAGTCAACTAGAATAACATCCACAGGCACACCAACGTCAAGGTAACTCGTCCAATCATCCAAGACAGATAGAAGTAATAAGCTGGTTGACCTTCTAGGCATAAAGCCAAACTGGTCGTCAAGAAGAATACCTTTCTCCTGGATAAAAGATAACATCTTCTCACGTATAATGCGTTCCATGATTTTACATGGAACACAAGTTAAAGCAATAGGTCTGTAATTATGCGGGTCAGAAGCATCGCCTTTTTTAAAGATTGGACTGATACGTGCCTTTTTCCAATCCTCGGGCAGCTTACCAGTTACCATAGAGAGTTCAAAGATCCAGGCAAGTGGATCACACACCTCCTGTTTAATTTCTTTGTAAAAGAATGCAGAGTAACCGTCTGGCCCAACGCTATGACTGGGTTTCAGAGTAGTTAGTACCTGAAACACTTTCAAATTTGAAAATTCTGGGGAATCACAATTAAATTCAATTTGAGGACCAACCAAGGGAGGAACAACCCGATTGCCTACAACACAATTTTCCACAAACACATTGTTTAAGAAATTTGACTTATCAATATCGCTATTAATGAAACCACCATTTACTTGGAGGGGAGGTACGGAACGGGAGACCCCCTTTTTGTTTTAACAAATCTGAAAAGTGAAGCCATAGTGCCTTCACTTACAACACGTCGCTCTAAACTAAGCTCAAATTCGCGTGCACTTTTTGCATATTCACTTTGACAGACATTATACCGTTGTTTAGTTTCATTGCACGGATTAAGCTTATACGAATGCCACAAGTTCAATTTTTCCTCCTTACTTTAAAAAGGTGTTTTGGAATTGGACAGGTTTTCTTACAGTGTGGGTTTGACCCAACCAACTTACGACTTTTAGCGACACATTCGTCAATGATGTTTAAAAAAGCTAACCTCAGATAGTTTACTTCATTTGTTACAGGCAAAATTCCATGCCAACCAACCTCCCTGAGGGATGCGTGCAAGAGCATATAATCCAAAGTAAATCGAGATTTATGGGTCTTGCGGCTTACTTTAATACCAGAAAACTGCAAATTAACAGCAACCATGTTATGGTCACTAGTTCCAAAGTGATCCAAAACTTTAACGCCATACGCAAGCCTATCACAGTCTACCAATACAAGGTCTAAATAATGTTCAAACGTGTAGTCTCAGTTACGAGTTGTGTCAGCCCCATTTCCGAGATACAGTCAAAAAAATAACTGATGGCATTTGTGCGAAACAGTAAGTACCAATTTATATGCGTCATATTAAAGTTACCCCTGAAAATATTGGAATAATCCTCACGAAAACAGTCGCAGAAAAAGTTACACATTTTTTGGACCATATCTTCATCATAACCATCCGGGATGTAACCAAGTAATAACCTAAACTTTTCAGAAGTGAAATCTAGACGAACAGCTTCACAGTTATTTGCAATTTTGAATACAGAATACGGAATGACCGTTTTTACAGCAGCAAAGACACCACCAAGCAAAGCTCCACGATCTCTTCTAGTAAGCCGATATGGACAGTCTCCCACTACAAAACTATCAGGCAGGGACTCCGATAACCAAGATTCAGTGACCAAAACTAAGTCCTACACCTCTGAAGATAACAAAAACCAAAATTCTTGCAATTTTGCGTTCAAACTCCTAGCTAGCATTCAGGACAACACACTGAAGGGTATTCAAACACTTAAAATGGGGAGGAACAGGTGAAAAGTCTGCAAAAACCTCAGATGATACCTGATATTCTCCATTTAAACCAAACCCCATTAAAGCGCCCAGTTTCCCATATATCCTGGGTTGACTAAGGTGTATTCAATCTCTTCCCGTAGAATTGATTTACCTTTGGATGTAAGGTGAATACCATCACGGGCCATACAGCCTGTACTTCTAAGCAACCTATCCCAAACTAGAACAAATTCCACACCTTCTTCCCCACATAACCGTACCAGTTCACTATTACAAAGTGTTGCAAGCTGTCGGTCTACCAGCTTTTTTCGGGGCAGCAGTCCTACTAGCAGAATGGATGCTGCTGGTCGGAGATTTCGGTTTTTATCCACCACACAGGAAACAATTTTTTTGATTAACAAGGGTGTGTCATATGGCACATTATTGTTTTCGACACAAAATAATAGTAGGCGAAGGACCAGCATTCAGTAACATACCAGGTAACCTTTTAGTTAATTGTTCTACCCGCATGCCAGGCTAAGTCCAAGTGATGGAATTACCCACATTTCTTAAGTGCAGTGACCTAACATGAGTCACCAATTACAATGATCTTTTGACTCCTTATGTTTGTCCTGTGTAGGGATGTCCCGCAGTGATGAGTTGTGTCGGCTCCCAGATTTGTAGGGTTACATTTATTTAGCCTATCAAGGGTGTATTTCGAAGCACGCACAGATGCACGATACTTCTGAACTGGCTTTACCATGTCGGAATTGCGAGCTTTGTCGCCAGCAGGAGGAAGCTGAAAAGGTGCTGAGCAGTCAGTATTGGTTGGTTGGCCAGCATGCACGAGACCAGCATGCTCTAATTCACTCTTTGATGGAAGATTTTCTACAAGTGGGTGATCTTTCTTCTTCTTTTTGTTTTTCCGTCTTGTTATCCAAGGATGGCTTGAGAAGCTGTCCGTCAGTCTTCTGGGTTGAACATCAGGAACAAGTTGTGAACAGCTACCAGTAATTAATGGGTCAACATGAGCAGACAGAATCTGGACCTCACCAGAGCTAATGTAAACCCTGAATTTACCATCCTTCTGGCGTTCTTCCTTGTATCGGGCATAGCGGGGTTGCACAAGTTCAACGTGATCAACATTAATGTTAAGAAAGTTATTACACTCACGAACTGATGGACAATAGCCGTTATAATGCTACTCGAATCGACAAGATTAAAACAGTGTGGTCGCATACTCATAAAATGTAAGTATGGTTTACAACATTTATAGGAATAGTTAGACTATTTTATGGTTTTCAAGTAATGCTAGTTGTAAATTTAGTTATGTTAAAATCTCTAAGTAGCTGTCACTCCTGTCATTTTAATGGTTCATAATCATTATTTTTCCTTTTTAAAAATGGCAAGTTATGCAGGTAAGGGTCGTGATAAGAGCCAGAAAAAACTGCTTCTTTCGAATCTACTTCGATTTGCAAAGTTAAACCATAAAATAAACCGATAGATTCACCTTTGGATTCGATTTTGCTGTCTAAAACCCAGTTTTCTGAGCATTGGCATTTTTCAATTTGCTGTTGGTTTGTGCGAATTTGGACGTAAGTTTGTATACAGCTGTTAAGCAACAAACTCATGAACATTACGCTAAAAGCATGAAATTTGGCACACAACTTATGCTTTACAGTACAAATCGAATAGCTCTAGAGCCCACTCGAGATACCCCAAGACCCTCAATGTACCACTGTGCCTTCACAACACCACACCCATCCGTGAGGTTGGTGACCAACAAATTCTTGATAATCGTGCTAAAAGCATGAATTGTGGAATGCAAGTCGGGCTCAACAGTACATATCGAACCAATCGTAGAACGCCCCTAATAAACATTCCACCAAGCCCCACCAGCAACACCTTGTGCCCCCTCACTGAAGCTTAACCAACAAATTCTTGCAGTTCGAGATTAGCATGAAATATGGTAGACAAGTCACTCTTAGAAGTACACATCGAACTAGCTGAACAGCACCCTCGAAGAGGCTCCCCAGCCACCTTGCACCCCCGAGGCTTGACTGACAATTTTTTGCGGATCGAGCTAAAAGCATGAAATGTGGTAACATGTAACTTTTAGTAGTACAAATCAAGCTAAGTATAGAGCCCCCTCGAGGTAGCCCAAAAGCTCCCAGGCCCCCCTCAGCTTCCTGTGAGGCTTTACCAACTAATTCCTCGAGACCAATTTAAAAGTGTGAAATGGTACACAAGTCCCTCTTAGCAGTATAAATATAACTAGAGATAAAGCCCCCTCGACACATCCCCCAAGGCACCAGGCCACTTCAGTGCCCCATGAGGCTTTACCGACAAATTCTTGCATATTGAGTGAAAAGCATGAAATTGGGTACATAAGTTACGCTTAGCTGTACAAATCGAACTGGCTATGAAAACCCCTAATGTAACCCCCATGCAACCCCCAAGGAACCCAACTGACTGAGGTTGGCGCTAATGACCAAGCTGTCGACGCGCCATTAAGCCTCAATTCCCCCCCCCCCCCCAAGGAACCCAAGTCATTCTTAGCAGTACACATCCAGGAATGCAATAGGAGGGGGAACGGGGAGGAACTGAATGGCAGGAATGCAACCGGGGTGTTAGGGATATTTCAGTGCTGGTTTCAGTGCTGGTTGACTCTACTGCTGCGAATGTTTTGTGTACCACAGTGCATGCTCTTAGTATGATAAACTAGCATTTCTTAGCTAGTTTGATTTGTAGCATTAAAACTGACTTGTATACAACATCTCATACTTTTTACTTTATCTGTAAAAATTTTTTGGTCAGGCCTCAGGAGGGCAAAGGAGGGTGCCGGGGCAATGGGTACCTCGAGGGTGCTCTATACCTAGTTCGATTCGTACTGATAAGAGTGACATGTGTTCTAAATGTAATGCTTTTAGTTTGATATGTAAGAAATTATTGGCCAAGCCTTATGGAGAAGGCACAAGGGGGTGCTGATTTTGTACAATGACTTGTGTACTACAATTCATGGTTTTTTTTATGATAGGCATGAATTTGTTAGTTTCCACCTTCACGGAGGATGGTGTGTAGGGGAAGAGGAGGGCACTGTGGAGTCTTGGGGGTTATCTCGAAGGGCCTGTTTAGCTAGTTCGATTTTTACTGCTAAGAATGGTTTGTGTACCAAATTTCATGCTTTTAGCTCGATTTTTTCTTAACCAAATTATGGCCCTTAACAACTGTACTATTGGGTTCCGTTTGTTCCTGCTCTACAATTTGTTTTGCAAACGAATATCTGGAAGAAAATTTGCTAACAACTTGGCATGATTTTCATACAAGAGTTCACTGCCTCTGACTCCTGTTTTTCAGATTTTTCACTAAATGCGGGGGGGGGGGGGGCTGGAAATGGGAAAAATTAGTGTTAAATTGTGGCAACATGGATTCACAAGCGAAACCAATACATGCAACCACTTGAGAAGCAACCCGAAGGAGGCTTCTCTGTAAGGCTAGAACGTGCTATCATTGTCAAGTGCAACAGGTTTGTACATGTTCCTGCCTTCTGCCTTTTTCTTTGCGAAACTTAGTAGGCCTACTATAAAAGCCCGAGTTAAACGACGAACAGGATCTGAAGCTAGGAACGGGGAACAGAAATACAAGACGTACATACAATCCGATGACTCAAAAGTGGCCGAAGACTGTGGCTCTTAAATTGTAACTGAGGAATCGACCTAGTCTGGTGCATAAGAGAAAGCGAGGAGGGAGTAATTTGGAGCTTAAACATATATCTGCATTGTGTATCATTTATTCGCACCAACACCATCACACGTAGGACCCCATAAGGGATATTTTGAACACTATGAGCACTTGCACCAATTTAAAAGATGACGAATTTTAGGACAACATTTTTGTAGCATACAACAGAAGGAAGCCTTTGCTCAGCTTCTATTGGAAGGACGACTTCTTTGGATTTTCTTTTATTTTATACGGTTGTGAGAAACAAGGATTTTGCCAGTTTTGCTATTTAGACGAAATATCAACAATAAGCAGCATTGGCCATGAAGAGTTCATTTATCTAGTTACATCACGGTTACGGTGGAGGAATATCATGTTTTTTTCCGTTATTTCAAGGCCACACTGACGTTTCACTGCCGTCAACTGGCTCCACCCCTCGACATATTTGCATAGTCTCGCCGGGCAAATCATCGTAGCCGTAGGTTAAAAATCGATAACCGCTCATTCCTCACCATTAACTGTTACTTATTTAGTATCAGGTTTCTCAGTTTTTCTGGCAGCTTGTTAAAAATGAATGGTATAAAAAAAATTCTATCCTGTTTTGCCGTGTGAATTTCTATAATTTGGAAATTATCTTAAAGTAACAAGAACAGTGCGAGTGCGCCGTTTTTCTCCGACATTTTTTTTATTCTGCTGAGATTTCTGGGACATCTTGGAATATGTATGGGCCAACGTCCAAATGTAAAGATAGCAGTACTCCAGGGGTGGACAGAGTTTCGTATAGGCACCTCTGGAGCCTGGCACCAGAG
>JAHWFP010193098.1:0-22745 GCA_023313725.1 Lithobius niger
AGGGAGAAAGCGATGTTTGGGGCGAGGCTATGTGACCAGGTATCTCAGGGCCTTTCTCTGTCGCGTGTCTGGGCCTTGGTCCGCCCGCGTGATGTAAGTCCTGCTGTTGCTTGGGTTTTTGGCCATTCCAACGAGGTTCTTAGGGGCCCAAAGATGGCTGAGGCTTTTAATGCCAATTTCGCGGAGGTCTATGGTGCACCGAGGGGTCCTCCTCCCCCGCCCACCAACTTGAGGGTCGGGTCGGATGAGGCTGACCAGCCGCTGGTCTTACAGGAACTCTCTGCGGCATTAGCCTCTTGTCGGCTTGGGAGTGCTGTGGGGATTGATAGGGTCTCTTATGACGACCTCCGTGGCCTTGATCGTGATGGGCAGAAGGCGTTGTTGGACTTCTTTCAGACTCGGTTCGACGGGGCCCCGGTACCGGCCTCCTGGCTTTTCTCTGTCCTTACCCCGGTGCTTGGCAGGGGCAAGCCCCGCTCCTCTGTCACGAGTTACCGGCCAATTGCGCTCCTTTCATGCGCTCGCAAAGTCTACGAGAGGATACTAGTCAATAGACTGGTGTGGCAAATTGAGGGTTCGGGCGGGTTGTTCGGCGCTCAATTTGGGTTCCGGAAGAATCGGGGAGCTCAGGACGCAGTGCTGTACCTTGAGTCGGGCATCAGGGAGGCTTGGGTTAATGACTGCTTCGCCGTAGCTGTTTTCCTGGACATAAAGGCGGCCTACGATATGGTTGATATATCGTGGGTAGAGTTTTCCCTGAGGTCCCTGGGTGTTGGCGGAAAGCTTCTTGCTGCGGTTATGGCGCTGCTCGGCGTGCGGCGCTTTGCGACAAGGGCTGGGGGTGCGTGGTCCAGTGTTAGCTCCACTGACCGCGGCCTCCCCCAGGGTAGTTGTCTGAGCCCGGCTCTGTTTGCAGTGGCAATCAACGCTGTCCTAGTAGAGATGAACTCTTCGGTCAACGTGGTCGCGTATGCAGATGACGTGGCAGTTTGGCTTACGGGGAGGGACTTGCCTGTGATTTTGGCTTCTCTTGAGGTGGCTATTGCAAGGGGGTCGTCTGCACTGGCGGCTAGAGGCCTTCAGTTAGCCAGTGCGAAGACGGAGCTGATGATTTTCCGCCGGGGGAAGTCCTGGGAGGGCTCCATTTTGGTTAACGGGTCGCGGGTCGCAGCGAAGCCGAAGGTTCGCTACCTTGGTTTTTGGCTGGACCCGCAACTGTTGTGGACCCATGATGTGGCAGCCGTGAAGCAAAATGTGTCAGCCCGTTCGAACGTGCTGCGGTCCATCGCTACTAATGCGTCCGTTGCGAGGCGTGCCACTGTCGTTTCCTTTTACAAGGTCTATGTTCGCTCTTGTGCGGATTTTCATATCCCTGTTTTGGCCAGCTCTCGGCAGGCGATTAAGGAGGTTCAGGTTGCTATGAATCAGTGCCTTAGAGTGGTCACCGGTTGTTTGCCATCTACCCCAGTGCCTGCTCTACATGTGGAAGCTGGCGAGCGCCCTGTTGCCTTTCGGGCCAGGGAGCTGTTGGCTAGAATTTGTCTGCGGGCAGTTGGGAGGGGCAGGTCAGACCCCTTGGGTCGTATTCTGTTGGACTATATGTCCTTGTCGGATAGGGCCCGTGGTTTGCTTGGTGCTCCAGGCCAGGGGGGCCACGCTTCTTCTGCTGGACGGGATGGGTGGCTTTCCTACTCCGGTTTCTGTCCATCCACCGGCCCCGTGGCTGTGGTGTCCCGCGGTGGTGGCTTCTGTGCAGTCGGGAAGAGGCACGACTAGTCGTTCGGCTGTTCAGGTGTTCTGTGACGCTTCCTTCTTCGTGGAACGGGGGGAAGGGGGGGTTGGTGTCTGTGTTCCGTGTTGGCGGCTGGAGTACCGGTTCTCTCTTCGCCCGCTCCCCTCGGCCTTCGTGGGGGAGCTTGCGGCTATTTCTGTGGCACTAGACATTGGTTTGGATATGCAGTTGCCCGAGTTCTGTGTACTCACCGATTCGTTGGCTAGTATTGGCTTCCTGAGGCGTTGTTTTCTATCTCTCCAATGTTCCCACCCGATCGCTTTTGAGATAGGGTGGAAGCTTTTTGCTCTTTGCCAGCGCGGCAGGTCAGTCTCCCTTGAGTGGACTGCGGGCCACTCAGGCTGCTTTGGCAATGAGCTGGCAGACAGTCTAGCCAGGCAGGGCTCGGATGGGGAAGGGGGTGTGATCAGTCTTGCCATGGGTCCCAGGGACCTACAGCCTGTGGTTGCGAGGGTTGTTGAGCGTGAGTGGGCTGCGGAGTGGTCTGCCAGTCCAGTGGGCAGGGGTTTGTACGAGTTGCACCCAACCACAGCCTACCCTAGGTCTCTTGACAGTTTCTCCCGTCGCGATGCGGGTTTGCTCTCTAGACTTCGAACTGGTCATGTTCAGCTCAGGGCTCACATGTTCAGGTTGGGGTGGTCTCGCTCTCCTCTTTGTACCTGTGGCGGTGGGGAAGAGACTGTACGTCATTTTTTGGTGGAGTGCCCTTTTTGGGCTGCTCAGCGGCGCTTTGCCCATAATGTAGGGGTCGACCCGGTTCGCGTAGCCCTCGGCGTCTCCCCACACTCGGTGTTAGGTATAGGCCCCCTGCGCAGGACCTTGGGGTTTTGTAAGGCAACACAACGGCTCACCTAGAGTTTCAGGAGTCTCTCTTGTTCCCGGTACCTCGTGCATAGGGTCCAGGGTGCTTGCTGGTTCTTTTGGTGATTTGTAAGTTGCTTCTTGTACTGATGGCATTTGGTTTTAGTTTTTAAGTAGGCTAGACTGAGCACTTGGTGTTATAGGCCTGTACGCTCAAATAAATAAATAAAAAAAAAAAATAAATCTATTACAATTGTCGGCTAGGCAGTGCATGAGTTACATTGTTGTTACAACAGAATTGGAATACATATATATAATTTAATGTCTAAACCTCTCTTTGGTGCTGGTGTTGACTGGTGTCCTTCTGGCTTGTTTTGAAATTCAAGATGGTTAATTATTGGACTTAACACAGAATCTGCATTGGTAAAAGGCTTAACAACAACTTCATTCTTTTTAGACAATTGTAAATCTAGCAGTGCCTTGGTTAATTGTTTCATTTCTGCCATTTCAGCCCTCATATTTTTGACTTCATCCCTAACTGATTCTGACTGGGACCCTGTATTAGTTATTTCAGAGCCGGAACGCATTTTCAAAGTCATATTAACTGGTTTACAAACTGTACTTGATGTCGTTGTAGAGTGAGGGGTTTTAGGGCAGGTTACCTCTTTAACCCTTTTTAGTTTAACTGGACCCTTTCTGTGCTCATCAAATTCATGCTCAGGAAAATACTTGGTTAATTCATGTGGATATTGACATGTATAATCCCTACTCACATGACTGGAAACAGTGGAATCTACATCACTCCTACCAAAATCAACTACTACTTCCCTATTCACTGGTTTATAAGGGGAAAATTCACTCCCTGAGAATACTGCCTGATTGGAGGCATTAAAGGGGTCAGTTAAATTTAAGGGTTCAACAGGCAACCTTAAATCTACACTGGGACAACTTACATTTTTTACCCAATCATCACACCTGCGGCGCCGTTCGTGGTCTGATAGTGACGAAATGTCACTTGGAGATTTGCTCACATTTATGTGAACTGAAAGCTGCCCATCTGAAATTTCTTGATCCAATGGACCTCTGGTTGACTGTGCTCCATGGATTTTTCTTCTTCTAGCAGTTGATATTGCTGGAGGTGCAGATAATCTCAGCGGTGGCGTGATTGGCTCTCTACGTGACCCTAGAATTGGATTCGAGCGTCTTTTGGAAGTTGTGTTCCCTTGGTTTGATACGGGCAATGACTGGAGTAAAGAGTTTAGTTGATCAGCAGTCAGATTCAAGGTGAAGTTGTCCAAACCTGTTGCCTGGTCTACTTCACTGTTCTTGGTCCATGTCCTTTCAGACCCTTCCTCTTCAGATCCAGAGCTGATATCAATTGCTTCTGATGCAGTTTCTCCTCTTTGTGATAATGCTTCAGATGTGGAATCAGCTTCTCTATTGGGTACAGATTCTCGTCTTCTTCTAGGCAATAAACAGTCTGATTGAATTTGCACATGGCGTGGTCCCCTACAGGATGGTAAATTTCTTTCTTCTTCATCCAGCTCCACAAACTTTCCTGCTTCATACACTTCTCTGGTAACCCTTTTTATGGGCAGGCTGTGACTGGTTCTTGGGTGAATACCTGAGTACGCTTGAGATGGTAATTCGTGAATGGTTTGTTGTAGAAAGTCGGAATAAAATGGGTTGGACTGATGAAACGGATTTTGAGGACTAGGACTTGAAATATTGCCAAAATTTATGGAGTTACTTCCACCTTGGACATCCAATGTTGCTCCTAACGCTGGTTTGGTTGCCAGATCCATTTCTCCCGTGCACAAGTCAATCAAATTGTGATACTCCATCGCTGGGTTTTTTGAAATTTCTTCTCCCGGAGTTGATGTAGTTACTGGTTTAAATCCTCGTTCTTCACGCACTCTAGTTACCCGAAAATGGTAACCATGGGTTTTTCCTTCCTCCATGCCTACTTATTTGAAGTGAGGGACAGGGAAAGGGAGGAATTCTTTAGCTAATAACTGACCGAAAATAACTACTGATAATTTCCTTTTCATAATATTGTGTCACTCAGAAACGATGAGGAAAAAGGTTTGGAACGTTTTTTTTTTTTTTAAACGTTATTTGCATTACATTTGCCTTTTTTTTTTTTTCTTCTTACAATTCCATTCTTATTTGCCGAATGCACCAAATTGCAGGGAGTTTGACTGGGGCGGTTATGTTGATGTGGTGAGCAAACGATGGTGAAAAGTTGAAAGTTATTTAGAGCAGATTCATTGCTGATAGATGTTTTAATGGTCAGTAATTTTGATGTTGCACTCGCCTGCCACGACACAAAACCCTGCTTTAAACTAATGTGATGTAGGTGAATAGTGGTGAATTGTTTGGGGCATGACGTAACTTAAATGGGGACAATTGGGGGAAATTGGGGAATAATTTCTAGTGAAAGATCGAAAATAAACACAACTTACGATGGCTGCAGTCAGATTTGGAATGAAGGAGGGGTTGGAATTACATTGTTGCCTAACTGATAATCTATTACAATTGTCGGCTAGGCAGTGCATGAGTTACATTGTTGTTACAACAGAATTGGAATACATATATATTGTTTCAAGATAATACATTAACAACTGTAGAATGCTTGGAAAGGAGGCAGATTGAGAGATAGGTCTCACTTGTAAGGCCAATTGTGGTGCAGTTGCATTAGCAACAGCACGAGGGCGTCCAACATTGACGAGTCTAAGGGCGAAAGCTGAGACCAATCTCTACATTGAGATGCGTTCAAATGTTGCAAACGCGTTTATTTTTTTTTCACCTCGTGAGCAACGGTTTTGCTGCATTCAGTCAAATATGCTAATCTTGCAAAAGCTATTTCACGCAGGATGCTCGAATACAGTGAGAAGGTATGTCCCTTTAAGGTTTATTAAAAATAGACAACCTTAAAGGAAACCAAAAAAAACACACGTATCACGTTTTCGAAAAGCATTAGCCTACATATTACATTTTGTAGCTTTACAATCACTAATCAATATCAAATTTTGTGTAAAGTAAAGAGTAAGCCGTTATTTTTAACGCTAGTATATTTTATTTATTTATTTGTTCCAAATTGCCCTCTTGCTAACCGTCTGGAAGCCACGTCTGCCATTTTCTTAACCAATTTGTTTTGTTTTGTTTCGCACTTAAAAGCAACATACCGCCTGCCTTATAACCTTCCGCCTGCCTTATAACAGCTACGCGCCGATCGCACCCGCGCATTTACCATAGTCAAGGTGAACTGAGACAGTAGCTTCGTTCCTCGCAGCGAAAAACGAAGCTACTATCTCAGTTGGCATTGTGCCTAATAGACAAGCCAGCGTGAACGCATTAATTGTGTCGTCACAAACCGGAATGATTCTCGTAATTTACCATCACAATTTATAATTTTCTAGACTAGTGTCTTATAATTTTGCTTCGGCGATCTATTGGAATAATTAATTTCAATTTTTGCTGCATTAGTCTTTTAGAATTTTGATCTCATAGTAATTATTAGCAAACGATTAAAATTAGTACTGCGTACACTCAGATAAAACTTCAAGGTCATTGTTGGCGCATAGAGGATCATATAAGAACGGTTCGTTCTTAAAAATAGTTAACAATTATTCAACAGAAAATCTCCTAGACGCCACATTTTAAAACGGACTTTTAGCAAAGGAAAGACTAACGGTAAGTAAATAGACCCTTGGGTCCGTACTATGATGTGGAGGATCGAGAAATATGGCGCTGGGAGGTATATCCCTTTTAAAGGTCATACCTTCTCACTATTTCGAGCATCCTGAGCGAAATAACGTTTGCAACATTTACATAGGGTAGAGTGAATGTAGCAAACCGTGTCTCACGAGGAAAGAAAATGAAAAAATTAATGCTTTTGCAACATCTAAACGCATCTGAAGTAATGTTGCAATAACTGAGCCCTGCAGGAAAGCCAACCGGGAGGGATGTACCATTCACTTTCTCCAGAAATAGAAAAAAAAATAAAAATACAAATTCTACCTATAAGAGAACGAGGTAAAATACTCGATTGAAATTGAACTTTGCATGCCTGTTTGTCAGTGTGGGACACTGACATTCGCAATTTTGTTCTGATTTGGGTGAAACTTCACGACAAGGGAGCTTTATTGCAGCAAATTCCCGAATTCGGAGGTGTAATTCCTGCCCGAAATAATTTCGGAGATATTTGGCTTTTTAGACGAATTTCATTAGCATCGGTAATGGATCCCGGTCTATAAAGCCAGTGGCCCAGAGAACTACATGTACAACACAAGCTAAACTCCTATTTTACGACTGACTTCGCTAATGGAGGACAGACAGAAACGTTACACTTCAACGTTGTGTAACCTTACACAAAATGACTTGAAATGACAGAACAACAGCGATCCTAGCGGGAAATATTGTCACTACAGAGAAATAACACGTAAAATACGTGCAACGTTACATATAACACTGGCAAGTAAAGCGACAGCAGCGTTCATAGCGGAAAATGTTCCTATTACAGCGACATAGCACAAGAAAGATGTGCAACGTTACAGAGATTGGTGTTAAATTTGACGATAGCAGCAACTCAAGCGAAGAATATTTTCACTATACACGGCTAATTTGTGTAATTTCATACTACAACAAAATGTTTTTAATTAAAACAATTTTTGACACCTTTCACGTATATTTCTGATGTCATTACACACACGGGGGTTTCCAAAACAAAATATTGGGGGAGGGGAAGCAAAATTATCTGTTACTAAAAAAAATTGAAGACTTTGCTCTCTTTCCATGTGCATTTTTCATCTTATGTTTACTTGCTCGAATATCCTGTGTAATGCACATTCTATATTTTTCCAGATTTTGTGTAAAGTTACGCAATAATTATATGGTAGCCTGGCTGCCACAAGAAAGTTGTGTAAAGTCACATTTTTTTTTTTTTTGCAGTGTGTAATTACACAAGAGTTCAGGTAGGGGCCCACGGACCCACGCGTCTGGTTGGAGGGATGGCATTGCGGGATAGCTTTTCAGGACAGCATGCTTCTTGAAGGGAGCTGCTTCCTGACCGCCTTGAGCCTTGCTTATTTCCGTCAGCATGAACATGAACGTGGCTGGTAGAATATAACAGAAATGATCAGACGCTCCAATTAAATTCATTCGAAAGGTGGGAATATCGTCTTTGCATCAAGGGTAATTAAAAGGGTCTATCATTGGTAGGGAACGAGTTACGCCCTTTTTTTTATTAGGGGTTGTATCACAATCACTGCTCGATTTTTTAACTTTCAACTGCTATTCCGACGTTTGTAATTTAGGTGGATGACTTTCAATTAGGTTCATTCGAAAGGTGGGAATGTCTTCTTTCGAATGAATTAAATTGGAGTCGTCCACCTAATTTAGAAACTTCAGACTAGCAGTTGAAAGTTGAAAATGAGAGAAAAATCGAACGGTGACGGTGATACCAGCCCCTGAAAAAAAGGGCGTAGCTCGGTCCCCAACAATAATACACCCATTTATTTACCCTTGATGCAAAGAAGACATTCCCACCTTTCGAATGAATCTAATTGGGGTCTTCCACCTAAATTAGAAACGGCAGAATATCAGTTGAAAGTTGAAAATGAGCGAAAAATCGAACGGTGACGGTGATACCAGCCCCTGAAAAAAAGGGTGTAGCTCGGTCCCCAACAATGATAAACCCATTTATTTACCCTTGATGCAAAAAAGACATTCCCGCCTTTCGAATGAATCTAATTGGGGTCTGCCACCTAAATTAGAAACGACAGAATATCAGTTGAAAGTTGAAAATGAGCGAAAAATCGAACAGTGACTGTGATACCAGCCCCTGAAAAAGGGCGTACATTTTATCAACAAGTCAATCCGTTATTAGTATTCCCTAACCCTGAAAACATAGTATTAGACACCAAAATGAATATCCTGTCTGTTCTATAAGTGAAAATATGGCCCCGACATATGATTTTTCAGCCATCTTGGCCGCCATCTGGAATATTTAAATTTGCTGAAGGGTGACAAAGTGGCACCCTGCAAAATTTCATTAAGTATGCTTTGAAGAAACACAAAACACCATTAAACATTGGGTGGACCTTACTTCCAGGTTGTTTGCCCTGCTACCAGATTGTACCAGAGTGAACATTCTTTTAGTGTGGAAAATGCAGAATATAATATTTATTACACACGACAAAAAAAAACCACTATTACTGCCAATTTCACACATTTTTTAAACCACATGGCGCCCTTCTTTTGTTATTTCTGCAGCAAATCTCGCGCATGGTGGCAGACCTATCCAGATGCAGTCGTGAAGATCGGTGCTAGATTCGTTCGCTCGATTCGGTGTTTGCTAGCTTCAAACTGCTGAAGATAGAAATGAGAATATAGAAAATTAACAAATATATTATAGAATCTCTCGCTCGGCCGAGTAATTGTGTTGTGTTCTTCAGAACTTAATTATAGGCCTATAGCAGGATTTACAGGCCTGATATCAGGACTATTTCAAGCCGTCACCCAGACTGTTGCAATAACTCTGTGGTCTTAACGCTTAGCGTGGCGGCGGTGCACCTTGCTTTCATCTGTACGTCCAGATGACGAACACGTATGTAGACCCAAGGTCTGTGATGTGGACGAGTCATTAGTTACAGAAGCAAAAGGAGACATCCTTCACCGTTCAATGACACTCCCCACTTCTCATCACTACCCCTTCTCCCCAACCCCCCATTTCCCCCACTTCTCCCTCACGAGGTTCCCCCTTACCTAAATATTTTCCCTCGCGCGTGCTGGTGGCATTCTCGTCAAATGTCCAACCTTCGATTCTGTCAGTTTGTCCAGAAGACAGAGACAATACTATACAGCGCTTCCACTTCTCACTTACAGAATTTCCCCGAGTAAAGACAAAATTTCCCTGTTTTCCCTATGCAAAAAAATTCCTTTTTTTTTTACTTACCTTTTTTAATTTCCTTCATTAAATCACTAATTTTTAACACTTCCTAATTTTAAAAAAAAATTATGGGCCCGTTTTGATGGCACGTGAACGCAAATTGGGGTAAATCTACATCATAATGCTGGATGTCGGCTGAGCTGATAAGAAAAGAGCCGATTAGAAAAAACAGTAACAGGCCGTACAATCATTCCCCCCCCCCCCTCACGCCCGCATTGCAAGTGGACTCTCCCATTCTACCGGCCCCGTGAAAGAGCAGCCAGGCGGGAGTGGTCGATCAAGGACCGGGCACGTATACGTCGGCGAACAGGTTCAATCTAAAAAATGTCGGGAAGAGTGCCGGGAAAATGTGTCGGGAAAAGTGTGTTCGTAAACTTAATTCATGACCCTGTTTAACTTGTGTTGGTCACTTTTCGTTACTTAAGTTTTTATTTTCATATGTCCTATCCCAGTTATTGAACATAATTCTCTGGAATTTTGTTCCGAGTATACGTCTAGTGGAGATTGTGAAGTAGACCTTTAAGTTCTACATTTTGTGTATAACTACAAACTTAAAATATTAATAACAAACAAGGCGTTTGTTGTTTCGTTGTGACATTACTTAAACTTCGCCCATTTTCGGACTCTCGTTCACAACAAGATCTCCACAATCTCGATGACGTCACTCAAGGACTTTGCCTAACAATGGATTCCGCAACAGTCAAGCCAAACACTTAGCATTAATGTTGATTATTAAAGGCATCTCAATAATGTAACACTGTTTAATTTCATACGTACTTCAAATCTCATATTAACCGCTCGAGGCTTGCTCCCCAATTCCCAGTATACATTCCCATTAAAACTATATCAATAAATCCTTTCCTCCTTCCTCCCTCCAAGGGACATCTTTCGCCCATTTTAACTTGAACCCTACTTTAAGCCTAACCTCTAAACGCCCTGGTATTGACTCAAACCAATTTAACCCTAAAGCGTAAAAATGGGCCTGCAGCTCTTATTGTCAGTCAAACCCTTATCATTCAACTTAGGCCTTAACTGCCCATTAACCTGAAATAAGCCTAACGTTCTATGACCTGAAGCAAGCTAATGTCAGCTACTCCCATGTAAGTCAGGCAGACCTAATCACAAACCTAACATCCAGAACTGAATCACACTGGATATGAGTATGACTAATATCATCTTGGCGCAAGTATAGCTCTCGAAGTATTCCTCTTTTTCCTCTGATTCCTGTAGTAGTGATGTCCTGTGATCTTCCTGCAAAAATCCCTACAGTTATTCCAAGTAACGGTGTTTTCACTTCGGGACAGAGTGGGACGAATCTTAAAAGTTACCACACTTGAAAGGAGCAACAGATTTTTCACATTTAATACTGTTTTCTCCAAAATTACTTAGGTGCTATATCACCACAGAGGACTTGTTTCACAGCTGAAACGTGTCACCGGTGATGGGCCTGAGTATGGCATCAAAGCACCAGGGGGACAGATTTATAGGATATCTCACAATTATTGGAATGCAGCCGATTTGGCCGCTCGACGGTATGCACCTTAATAAATACGGATGCAAACCTATTTACGTTGCCTTTTGGACTTATGCACCTTCCCCGAAGTTCCGTTAACGTGAATGTAGTCTCCTTCCCCCATCATTTCCCCCCCCCCCCCTCCCCGCTACTCACTCCCACCCCTGTATTATTTCGTGAAGGTTCAATGTCACTAAGCAATTACCTTCCCCCCCCCCCACCGTTCAGAGCCGAGTTCCGCGCGATAATATGTGACGCCGCTTTGATCCCCAAAAAATGTATATCAAGTCTGATTCGCTGTCGAATTTACGATTTTGTTTAAATGAGAAATCGTGCACGTTCCCATTGGCTCAAATATAATTTTGACCGTTAGTTCCTTATTTTAAAATTCACAACACTGTGGGTCTATTCATTAAAGTTTTAACTTGCACCTATGGTAATTCCAATAACGCAATTAACGAATCTCTGTTCCGTAACGATACTCAAAACTGGGATTTTTTTTTATGCGGATGCACACTCTTCGTCGCGAGTTTGTGATCACTTCCATTCTAATTGTGGAATCAACTATAGCTGGGTCCTTCTCAACACAGTTTCTACAAAGTGTAATTACTCGTTATTCTGAGCACAGTAGTTGTAGACACTGTTACCACTTTCGACCAAACGCCGCTATCAAGTTGGTACCAGGGTTGTACTCAGTCAAGTGGGTCACTTTTTTTAGCTGGGTCATTACATAACTTTACCCAGTGACCCAGAACTCCCTTTCGGGAGAGTTGGGATTCCCGTTCAGTTTCAAATTTCAGTATTTAGCTTAATTTAATTTAATTTTACAACACAATGGAACGGAAAGCTTAAGTATGCAGTTTTTTTCGATCGGCTGATGAATTGTGATCTTCAGTAAGTATGTACCTAATCGAGTGGTTGTTAACGTAACATCAACTGTTTCGGTTAACATCTTTGTACGGCTTTGCAGAAACAGAAAGAAACTTTAAACCTATATTTACTTTTTCATATAACCAGGATCAAAACCGAATTTCGGTTAACAGCATGAAACTAGCCAGAATACATCCCATAGCTGCTGAGTGCTGACAGGATTTGTACAAAGTCTTGAATTCTTTGAAAAGTCCTGAAGTTAAAAACCGAAAATTCAAGTTCCTGGATAACTGGGACATTGGATCAGACTGGGTTATTAGTCCACTAGGTCATGAAACATGCGACGTATGTCTGCTTACTAATTAAAAAAAAAAAAAACACTACTTAAGGTCTCTTCAGTGGATTGCTAACTTTGATGAACAATATTCAAGAAGCTCCTCACTGCTAAATTTAAACCCGTAGTCAAGACGTCTACAAAGAAACATCCATAGGCAATAGACATTTGGACTTTCCTCAACATATACTCATGACGTCAGAACCCAGAACACGTGCTTAACGTGTCCACGTGGCTGCAGCTGGCGACCGGAAGTTAATTCACGGAAGTGAAGTTGTAGAGAAACTCTAGGTTGACAGGCTGGCAGGGGGGCAAACTAACGACCGTAAATAGAGAAGACCCTCCTTAGGAGCAAGAAATTTGGAAACAAACGGTGTTGGAGTTTAATATAGCTCCTAAACTCAGACAAGAGCCTGGCGTTGAACGTGGCTATAACCCTCACTCTTGGAACCCCCCAAAAACGAAGATTTTTTAGAGAAGTTTTCACGTACACAGAAATTTAGTGAGGGTTGGTGAATAGGAGGGTGCAATGAAAAAAAAAAAACCTTTTGCTGAATTAACAGCTTGGATGTGGAAAAGGTGCCTTTCAGCATCACCATCACATTAAAAAAATGTCCTCATTCTGAGCAATAATGTATACTACATAGCATACTATTGCCCTGAATTAATATCATGAGAGGCTTCCAGAAATTCCGGTTAAGGTTACGGTTAGAACTAGGGCGGTATCCGATCGCCTTCGAAAGTCTAACTTTCATTCTTGATTAATGGAAACATTCTTGACAGTCCAAGAATTTACCCTGAAGCATTTAACATTGTTCAACATAAGCGGAATGGCGAAAAAAAGTTAAATTATTATTTGACTGGTTTAAAACTTAAGTTTAACATTATCTCACTTGATTTCCTCAGAGACCACAATGGCAAGATATTGTGTTTCCTGCTAATGATGTGCACACAGTACAGTTAAGGGCCAAAATTGGCTGAAAAGCTATTTTGGCCCATTTTCGATCTCAAAATATAAAGACACATCTTTTAACAAGAATAAAATTCCATGGAACTATGGCGTATTTAGATGTTTTTTGGAAGCATCAAAAATGAGAGAATGTTAAAAATATTTTAAACCGGTTAATATTTTTTTTTTCCATTTCGCTTATATTAAACAATGCTAAATTTGAAGGCATTCATGGCACTCCAAGACACCTCAGAGTTAGGAAATGATGCGTGCGTAATAGTGATGATATAATACAATTATTTTCAAAACCCCAAATTAAGATTTCCCAAATGAGTTTTTTTCGTTGCACCCCATTAAGGAAGCTGGAAAGAATTCTCTTTTCTAGCTAAATTTTCCACGAACGAGAAACCTTTCGGTACCAGGAAAGAAGATTTGTTCTGATGGTGATATGGATTAAAATGGAAGATTAATGATAATATGAACTAGAACGAATTACCAGTAAACAAAATTTGTTATGCTGATAAGGATTAACACGGAAAGGTTGATTGATAGACACGAAACTGATGATAAGAAAACACGCAAATATACTCAACAAACAGCGTAGCTTGCTCAAAGACAAGAACTACAAAACACTATCTCACGAAAAAGGGCCAAAAACTTATGAACGAGTTGAAGTTCAACACCGGAATTTGGACAATTAGGGAATCTGGACGGAAAGAGACTACACTCTCAGGGAGGAAAGAAGCTTGCTTATACAGTCCCAAGTCCTAGGACCTCAGCCTCTAGCCTGTTGTGTGCGCGGCGTATGTTCAGTCCTGGAAGTATTTTATGAACGGCTACGTCTTCCTGAAGAGAGCGGCTTTAATCGACGGCCACCATTGTTTTTGTAACCATTTTGGATATCAACAAGGTACTCTGCTACCAAAAACGTACAATCGATTATCTGTCTTCGTTCTGCAGCGAACTCAAGATAGGCCGCGTACACTTTAGTTTAATTTTAAGATTAAAATTGGTTCCCGTTTTATTATCTGAAAGACTACAGTTCTCTTCTTTCTACAGCAATAAATAACCAAGAAATGACACGTAATGGTATTAGGACAAGACACACAACTATACATACGTAAATTAAGGCCAACGATCAAACTTACTCAACAGCAAATAAGCAACGACAAAAGCATGAAACTTATTTCCCCAACTTAACATTTCAATTAACTACTCTTAGGGCGCGTTTAGGCAACGACTCGCCTTTGCATTCTCGCAGCTAGAAATCAATCGCGATGGCAAAGGTGACATTGCCATGGTAACAATGCTAAATGAATTAGCTAACTCCGACATCGTTTGAGTAAATACTTGCAGTCTTATAATCCGTGCCAATAATATAAAGAATTGCTCATGACGAAACAATTTTCCCAAACGCTTCTGAACTCACGTTATTTGCTGTTTTCGTTGCGAGGCGGCAGACATAAAACCGCCGCCATGTTGGAATTTGAGGTGATTTCTAGCTTCTAGCTGCGAGAATGCAAACGCGAATGGTTGCATAAACGTGCCCTTACAGTACTCGAACACAAGACTACTCTGCTCACACTAGTTCGCTCATAAAATGTAATTTGGCCCACAAAATCAACACCATTGTTATTGTATGACTAACTTTCTTACACTGCTAAAACATTTTTCTAGTACTGTATAACAATCCTACGGTTCAGACATTGCCATTTACGTAATCCGTCATATTTACAGATAACTTTAATCACTCCTGACTCAAAGAAATTAAAGAAGAGGGCACTGACTGAGCCAAATTTGCTGGTTAATAAGGTTAACCTTGGTGACATTTCCTTGGTTGAATGATATCACTACTTTCTAAGGCGGACCCTTTTTGGCGGCTTGGCAGCTTCTCTTACACTATTTTTGGTTTTGGGGTGAATTAAATCTACTCAACGTCAAATAAAGCAGCAACAAAAGGAAGCAACTTAATTTTCCAAAAAAAACTAAACTTTTACATCACGATAGTCCATCAAATTAGACCAAATTTAGGTGTAATCGTAGAATAATTCGTAATAAGCTGATTCTTGGTACAGATGTTGTCTGAGGTTCAACATGGGTGTATGACCGTTTCGCCGAATTTTATCAGTGTCTTAATCAGTGGTGTAACGGGAATTCCCGTTTCGCCGAATATTTTTCCAAATTACGTGCCTCGCTCGCGCTGCCAAGCTCGCTACGGCTAAACATTATAACATCAGAAACCGCAACTAATTACAAATTCCTTCCAATTTAGAATGCATCTTTAACTACTCCAACGTTGTCAAATTATTAAAGAATATTTTGATTCGGCGAAACGGGAATTCCCCTTTCGCCGGGATTTTAATCACAGCTTAATTTTCGGCAAAAGGGGGAAAAATTTTCGACGAAACGGGATTCGGCAAAACGGGTTATACACCTCAACATGCGTCATCATTCTCGGGTTGATGACAAGGAACTTTTTCGGTCATTATTGCTGCTCACTTGTCATCCCTATCAGTTCACAACGTTGGGTCCACTGTGTCTTTGTTTATGACGTTGTGGCACACTGCTCCGTTCCGTTCCGTTCCGACGACGAAGAGAGCCTCCAGCGCCACCGTAGTTAGCGACGGAAGCAATGTGTGCTGGGCCGGCCATCCGTTGCAGTCAGTCGCTAACTACGGTGGCCCTGGAGGAACGGAACGGAACGGAACGGAACAGAGCAGTGTACCACAAGCTTAAGCCCTCTTCAAGGACCAAATTAAAGGGTAACAGTGAGGTCAAAGGTTTTTAAATGGTACGTCGATAAACAAGCCGAAAAATGACGTTTTGAGTGCAGCTGTTTCACGCAAATTTCTGAAAAGTGGGAAAAGATATTTAAAACTGCTAATGTATTCCTTTACTCTCTCTTTTTTTTTTTTTTGTAACTTATAGTTATGGCATCCAATCTCTTCCATGGAGTCGAAAATATGTGAGTTAAGGAAAAAAAAAACCCAGGAATTTCCCCTATAACCTGCTGTTAACTGTTCATCAAAAAACAGATTCTTATGACAAGGCAGAAGACGAGTCGCTGAAAACTTAACAACATGACATGTTAACCCCTTAGGAACTATTACGAACGATGTAGGGGATCTTGCTTAAATATATATTTCAGCTTTATTTTTAACCCGATACTGTCTTGGGAGGAATAAACGTGGGTGGCAATTTTTCGCGCCAACAATTTGTGGACAGCCGCTAGATGACCGAAGCGTCAACAGTCACACCCCGTTCACGAAGGGAAATGCGAATGACGAGCTACAAACATCCGTTCACACTTTTCAGTGCCACAATGAGGAGTTGGGGGAGGGGGGGGGGGGGGTGCGCTCTTGCCCACCTCCCACAACTGAATCTAATTTTATTCCTACTTGTCTGTAATTACAAGTTTGCCGTTCTACAACAAACAATAGCATGGGTTGATATGAATAAGACGCATTCGACCAAGCTGTGTTCGTGTTGGGGTATACGTACTAAGTTAATTTCCAATAATTTCGGCTCTGGGACATATGTTCTTGTCAAGGTTGCCATGAGAGAATACGTAAAATTAACAATGACCCACACATGAATGAAAATCATAGCAATTGCTTAAAACACTCACCGAAATACCTACCCCTCCATTATTGTTCAGGCAACTTTTTACGTCGTCAGGCTTTTTTTTTTAATACATAAATTACATACACGTCTGAGTGGTTGATCTTCTCTCAAAACTAAGAGCGCTCCGCCTGTAAAATAAGCGGCTACAATGACTACCTTTTCGTAACTGTTCTGTGGACTTCCGCCACCTTCAGGCTACTTCCGCTCCACACTTCCGGTTTTTTTTAACTCATTTTAACTAATTTTTAGACATTGAATAGAATGGTGAATGTCTCTATCTGGCACCGTTCAATAGATGGTGGGCTCACTTGTCGGCCACTTCCGGTCCGACGCTAACGAAAATGTTGAGGCGCACATCTCTACCACGCATTGCAACAGCGCTCTCTGATACATAATCTAAAACTACTAACCATCACAATATCCCGTTAAAAATTGGTTTTAGGCCTAGTTTTGGGGTTTTATGCGTAATTATCAGCTTTCAGCCGCTACTTTCGCCGGCGGTGTTCATTTCGTTAAGAAGCAGCTAACGGAAAATTAGGTTCGAGAGTAGGCCTATTCATTCATGCAACATGGTGTCGAGATGTCATGGTGTGTCATTAACGAAATCCATTTGTTTTTTCTTACGGTTGCTTTGTCTTCCTGTAGTGGTTAAAAGCGACGATCAAATGGTATTATTTCATAGAGTTACGTCCAGAAAGCCTATAAGTTATAAGGAAGCAACGATGTTTTATAATTTGCCGTGTTTTTTAAGTCCACTTGACTACCACTAAAAAAGATAGTCGTTGTTATAGTCTGTTCCACATTACGTTTGCAGGAAATTGACTGATGATGGCACGTTACCATCCACTAATGAGTGCAAAAACATGTAAATGTTCCACTCATTGAGTGTTCCACTCAACAGTAGCTGTGTAGAGTCTACAAGTGTGATATCCACATGTTTTTTGCAGTGGTCGTAGTGCATGGAAACATGGCGTCATTCAGCTGGTTTCCTGCAAACATAATGTGGAACAGACTATAGAGCAGTGACATTGGCCGCCATATTGGGACCAGTATGGGTTTTGGAGGGCGTAACTACAACGTGCACTGCATAAAAATGGAGGGAAAAACAACGGAAGAGCGGATTTCTCAGGCTTAAAATAACGTTGTTTTCTCCAACAACAAAAATAGCGCGTTTTAGGTCTAAGAAATCACTCTTCACAGCATCGGCTTCAGTATGACGCCCTTCTGTTTCTCTCTGCAGTGCCCCTTGCAGCTAACCCATTAAGGCTCCAGCATAGAGTTATATGCAATAATACTACGTCGTGTCACTGCTCTATTGTCTACCCAGCTTTCGCTGTGCTTCAACTGAGTGCAGAGTTAGCGTGTCGTGAAACTTAATAAGAGCCCTGGCGCTCATTCGAGGAAACATGGCAATCGTGTATTCTTAGAGAAATCCGTTGTTTTTTTTTAATTTTTAAATGTCAGCCATGACGGGTGTTACGGAGGCTCTAACATTATCTCATTAGCGAAGTCGTTTATCTCTGAAAACCATCTCTCTTTCTGTTGCAGAGTTTTAGAAGACAGCTCATGCTCGAGCCGTTGTCCCTTCGTAGAAATGATTTACCTGCATTTCTGCACGCGTATAAGAAGATCTCGTAGCCTCGGACCCAAATGAACAAAGAAAAAAAATACCGCCAAAGTGAGCTTCTCAATTTTGTAATGAGCTGCCAAGTTGGCACGAGGATATTTTTTTGGATCCGTATTTTTTTTCTTCACAAAAGTTATAGTTCTCCTTTTTTCTACTGGAACCCTCTTTATCCACCCCTCCCCCTCATCCCCCCCCCCCCCCCCCCGGCGGAGGAGGGAGTTAATAGTTGTAGAGTTAATTTCACGGTGATGGATGATGTCATAACTCTCGTTGAGACGTCAGCACCCGGTTCGAAGCTATATTAGCCCCCCGAAAACCAATCGTCCTTAAGGCGGAGCGTCGTTCGCGTTTGTTGTGGGTATCGGGAAGGTGAACAGTGTCCTGCAAAAAGTAATCGCATCGTTCCCTTTGTTGGAGCCAAACACAAGACCGTTTTTTTTTTTCAGGTGACAAAAAAACAACAAATAAACTTATTAACCGTCGTTGTTAAACAAGAGGTGTTTGTTCCACGTAGAAGTGTCGCTCCATGATTTTGAATTGAAAATCCAATTAAAATTCTACAAATTCTACAAAAATGCTAAAATCCGATAGGTTACGGAAAGTCTGCGATGTGCTATACAATATTAATTCTTTCACTACCTCGATAACCAGGATGTCTTGCCTCTTGAATCCACGACAGCTCTCTCGCGTATACCAGGACGTTAGTTAATACCTGCTTTGGTAAAGCCAAAATCTGCAGCTTCTTTCCCAGACGACCTTGTAACAAGCATGCGATGTGTAAGCATGCATACAAGCTTCTGGTTTCAACAATTATTACGACCGAATCGGTCGTTTTATTTTATTTCATCTGCCGTGATTTGCGGAACGTTAGGATTTTCGACTACCTCTAGTAATCAGTTTGCTGGTATATGACTTGAAACTGGTAATTCGTATTTTTGCCATTAAGCCAAACGAGGGGAGGCACAGTTTTGTTGCAGCGGCGCCCTCTGGACATTGGGTTATCCATCATTTTTTTAAATAAAGTTTTTGGACCGTCATTTGAAACAAAGTGTTTCAGTAGGCAGACCGGCTCAATTTGAACATTCCTAAAAAACCGACCATTATTTAGACTCAATACATCTTACGTTTGAACCCCATTCTTAGGTTTGACCCGGCTGCATCCCACCTTTTGCATTAGCTCGAATCTGTCACCAGTCGTTGGGTTAGCTGCAAGGCGCACTGGTGGTAAAAAATACAAGTACGTCTTTAGTCAAGCTACCGGTGTGAAAGCGCGGATTTCTTAGGCCTAAAAAACATTGTTTTGTCCAAGCCCTTACGCTACGAAACACATATTAAGGTTATAAATCGGGAAAGAAAAGATTGCACTTGTTAAAAATTGTAGCCGCTACCAACAAATCCCAAAAAATCAAAACTTTTACGTTAAAAAAAACCCGATTCACAACACTGGCTCGACAAACTAAGCTGATGTTTTTACCTCCACGTGCCCCACAGCTCCACGTGCTCCACAGCTATCTCAACCATGAGCTCCAGATGCTACCCACTCAAAGATGGAGCGACTGGAGAAGACTGGTTCATGTCAGAGTTCCGGTAGTATTGTTTTTCGAAGAATATACCGAGTCGCATCGTGGTATGACGTCACAGGACCCATTTCTGCCAAAGTAGCCCGGACAGCCAATCAGAGTACTGCAAGGAAGCACGTGACTAGTGGACTTACAAACAACGAAGTTTACAAAATAAAAGCTCTCTGTTTACGTCTTGAGCCGACGAAAAAAAGCATTTACTTTACTAAAGAAGCAAACTATACAGAGATTCAGTTCTTTTATGAGTTTCCGTTTATAGAGTTTCCGTTTCCGCAAAGGTGTTTCCGCTTCCGTTTTATCTGAAAGACTTGACTAAAAAAAAATATATTATATCTAACTCTGGTGCCTAGTGGGTTTGCAGACAGATGGAGGTGCTGGGACGTCACTTCCTCCGGCATGGCTGCCTCCTACCCGCAGCATGGACGCCTCCTTCGTTTAATCCTTGACCGGAAGTAACTTTGTAACGTGAAAAATGGCTTAATCGTGCTTCTTGTCTTACCAAAATTATCGTTCTTCTTTGTACCCACGTAGCCAGTATGGGTTATTACCGCTACTTTTATCACGGATCGTAGCAATTCCGTAACAGCATTGGCCCTATCTTCACAAGATAGCCATAGCAGCTTTAAATTATGTTAAACCGAATATTTAAGTTTTGTGTTATATATGTTTTATTAAGCTGGGACGTTTGCAGGCAGTGTTCTTTTTCAACTTCATCACAAACCTAGATCAAGCGGCAAAGAAAAAAAAAGTGCACCTTGCGGCTATCGCGTCTTGAAGGTGGAGCGTTATAGTCTACAACGTGTTGCCATGGGGACAGCATCTCCCGCGGCAACAAGAACCAATGGCATGCCGACTAACTACAGACTATAAGTTTTGGCCACAGCTCCAATCTATTTAGTCGGCGGTTAGTTTTTTTCCTACCCCATCGATAAAACAAAAAAAAAATAAAAATAAAAAATTGAAAGCCATTTCTCTTCGTTGAACCTGTCCCATTCTGTTAACACCACACCTGTGCGAAAATTAGAAGACACACGTTGTAAATTTGATAGTGCCGTTTCAGGGAAGTTACAAAGGGCAACATTTTTTTTTCTTTACCCTCGAACTATTTTGCGTTGGTGGTCTGGTACTTAATAGATGCGGACGTACAATGGCCAGTTAGTACACCTTGCATTTATCAAGTCAAGGCACGTAACGGTTGCACTTCTGATGTTACACCATAAACCATGTGTAATATAATATATTCATTATGGTATGTATAGTACGTAATATAAACCATGGAACAGTACCAAACCATCGGTAGACTTTCAAAGGAGGGGGTTGGGGGGGGCCGGGGGGGAGGGAGAACCATCGGCGAAAGAGGGCAAAAAATGACAGATTCAATTTTTTCTACCTTTGAGCCGGTATTACAACCCTCAAAAAGATTTCGTTTTATTGTTTTTTTCGTTTGTTGTAATAGTTTTTCTACATAATATTATCTACCAAAAAGCTAAAAGAAAAATTTGTTTTCTTTTTTTTTTTTTGGGGGGGGGCGGACTTAATGGTTTTTTCCATTGATGGTTCTATGTTGTACACAAGCTTATTTTGCAACACAGATTTCCATTCTAGTAATTTCGTTACCAATGTATCTCATGAAATACTTTGGAATGTAATAAACTACTTATAGTGTCCGCGGCCTATCTTGAGTACTCCTCAGAACGAATACAGATAATCGATTGTATGTTTTCGATAGCAGAGCACCTTGTTGATATCCTAGATGGTTACAAAAACAATGGCGGCCTTCGATTAAAGCCGCTCCCTCTACGAAGATGTAGCCGCTCATAAAATACCTGCAGGACTCAAGATACTCTGCGCGCACAATACTAACAAATATCAGCACGATAACATGGTCCACACTGGTTTGTAAACTTAAAATTCCGGCTTTTTACCATGATTTTCCAGGATTTTTCACGGACTAGTGAATAAAAGTTCGAGGATCACACGTAAGCATTAATAAAAAAAAGACACAAAAAAGATTAATGTGTTAAATATGAAGTCTTACCAATACTATATGGTAAAGTAAGTGGCACATTTTGTTCTGTTGAACAATGCGGGTGCAACGTAGTAGTATTCTGGTGCTGTGCTCGCTACAATTTCTTTGCGAGGTCTAACACTGAAAACAGAAATTCCATTTTCGGCTACGGTAATGTCCAGGACTATTCCAGGACTTAGGCATTTTTCAAGAATTTCACACACTTTTCCATGCGTGGAATTACATTTTATTTTTCACGACATTTCCGGGTTTTCAAGAATCCGTACGAATATCCTGGCATTCATCAGGTTACGGAATATCGGTTTGACATCGGTGGGGATCGGCAAAATTTCTTAACAAGGTGTGGGACTGGATTTGCCAAAAGCCCAAAACTGATCTAGAGCAATCATTACCTGGAAACACGAAGGCTTTTTACGTATTTTTCTTTGCTTTCCCTACCTCAGGAGCAGAATACATTACGCTTAAATTCAGACGAAGGGGAGGGGGGGGGAGGAAAGGGTTCTTAAAACAACGACTAGGACAGCAAACATTCGCCCTGCCCCTTAACTTTCTTTACCGGCAATTGTTTGCGCCCCCCTCCAATTTTCCTATGGTATTCACTCTCATCGATATAATCACCGAGAATTTTTTGCCCCAACCAGTTTGCCGAGCAACAACCTCCTCCCCCCCCCCCC
>JAHWFP010193099.1:3657-30902 GCA_023313725.1 Lithobius niger
GGATTGCAAGAAACAGTTTCCTCCCTGTTGAGCGTGTCGTCAACCGAAGACGTTGGTACTTAGCATGACGACGCCACACGAGTGAAGAATTGTTGCTTTCTCCCACTGCTAACTAAACCGAGTTGAGTGCATTTATCGACAAAGACTTTTAGCCACGTAATCCTATTAGAAAAAAAAAAAAAAAAAACAATCTGAACGTCAATTACTTTGTAACAGAGTGCAGTTAAAAACGCACTTGTTTGATGTTTAAGGTAAGGTTTATACCACGCGCCATGGCTGTTTGTTGCGACGTGCATATCACGTGACTGGGCTAGTCCAATCAGACGGCCAAACAGCCGTTGTTCTCGTTCGTCATTGGCTAACTCATGATGACGTCACGGCAAACAGCCATTGCGCATGGTTTAAGTAAACCAAAGTCAAAACAACAGAAGAACACGAATTAGCTTTCCTGTAAGGTTGCAAATACCGCAGTATTGCTTCAATATTAATTCCACATGAAACCTGACTAGTTTCTAACTAGGTCCTCAAAACGGAACTGAAGCTTTAAAAAAACAGAAAGGGACAATATATCTGGATTGGTTTTTTCATCTCGTAATTACTAAGGAAAAAAATGGATTTTATCAATTCGGACCAAACATGTGTGATATCTAACCGCCCAAAACAAAACTCGGTAAGAATTCCCGCCAAGTTTTTCGGCCGTTTGAAGTCGTGATATCGAACGCCAAGCTCTTTCGCCAAGTTAGTCCCACAGACTAAAACTTTCAAACGTTAAATGAAATAATTGAAAATTGCACAGTAAGCAATTCTCATATATTTCATTTAATCTTCGAACCACTTAACCTTCGATTTGGTGGGATCAACTTATCGAAAGAGTTTGACTTTTCATATCACAACTTCAGACGTCCGTAAAGCTTGGCTGGAATCCTTAACAAGTTTTGTTTTGGGGAATTTCAATATACAATTTAATAACGAGTTAGGACAAAAAAAAAAAAAACCTACGTAAAAATCCATCTACGAATTTGCGAAATGTTGACACGAAAAAATGAAATATTCCCGGTATACTTTTGCTAATAATTGGTGATTTAGGAGTATAAACGGCTGATTCAAGTCGAAGAATACACTGAGCCGTTTTAGCCCCTTTGTGGTCTCCAGTTAGAAAGTAGTGATATCACCCCCATCAACGATCAACCACCAAACTAATCCTACCTAGTATTATACGAAAGGTTAAGTGGAAATCCTAACCACTGCTACAATCCGTAACAATGGTATAGTTTTTCATTTAACATTTGACGTAATAGTCGGTGCACTTAGCTTGGGGGTTGTTCGTTGGCGGGGATGATATGACTACTTCTAAGGGGAACACTTTTCGGTTAGGTTTGGTACACCATGTGGCAACTTGGTAGCAGCTATTTTAGTTCACTATTACTTAAAATTTGCTGAAACTTGACGGACTCTAAGTAACTTGTTCACTATTACTTTAATTTCCTGGCTATTTGCCAGTACCCAAGTAGCAGTTCAGTCATTGTTTTTTTTTCGTTGGTTCGTGTGTGTGGGGGGGGGGGGGGGGGGTGATGCCGTAACTTGGTCTTGGTACACCGTGTAGAACACTCGGTTGCAGCTATTTTTATTCTGGCTGAAACCTGGGAGGGGGGGGTGCTTTCTCCCTTGTGGGTTGGTTTCTGATATCACTTCTTTAGTAGTATTCTTTTTTGTTGCATCTTATTTTTGGCAAGCCTAGTTAGCGGTTGAACCACTATTTTTTCAATTGAGCGTGCTTTTCTTTGTGCGGTTTTTTTGTTTACCTTTTTTATAGTGAAACTAGCATCGTACCCGGTTTCGCCCGGGGATTTGTTTGACCCGTGGTTGTTTCCCAGTATTTGCTCGATGCTGCAACAGTCAATTTTTTTTGTGTGACACTCCGCCTGTCCGTCAATCCTCTCCCTCTGCCCCACCAACGGGCATTCCCCGTTCACTCAGGTCCTTCCCCACTCCCAGTAGCGTGCGAAAAATTACTGTCCTTCGTACATGACGTCATTTAAGACATGCCTTTGCGATGACCGCGCACAGCAAATTGTTAGTCGAGGCAACAATGTGCCAATTTCAACTTCTTTTTAGGGCAACAACGTCCCAGTTTCACCTTCAAGCCAAAGAATTGGCACACTCGCACCTTTTCCATTGTTCCCCTTCCGGGGGTCGTCGTTGTGGTTGCTTCATTTCTGCTATGACACTTTGGTTTATAATGTAAGAAGATTGTGTTCAGTTGCCTGTTGTTTCGCTTTTTTTTTAGTAATTTTAAAAGGTACTTTTCAAATGTGCACTTTTTCAAATATCTGGTTTTCACGAAAATCAAAGTTCGCTACGCATTTTGATGCATTTTTTTTTTAAAAGCTAGCAAATGGTATACTACCGTAAGCAATTACGGTGTCACAGTTGTAATGAACAGTATTCTTGTCACTCTGACGTAGTATGTATGCTGTGTCCTTAAAAAAAAAAGAGCAGTGTCTTCTTTAGCTGTAATGCAAACAGCGTCATTGTCGACGTGATTGAACGCATTACCTCCATAGGATGCAGTGGCGTGGTGGCCTCATGGTGCGGGTATCTACAGTACTGGCCGGATCTTGAATGAAAAATAGCATTACGAGACTGGATTGGCAATATGGCCGCCGAAAGTGCCACTGATGCCAGGATTATCTACAGTACTGGCCGGATCTTGGATGAAAAATAGCATTACGAGACTGGGTTCTGTCAACCGAGGGTGACACCGTCCGTACAAAAATGCCAACGTTCCTTTCCTTGCAACACTTTCTGGATACACGAACGTGTCGCTTTTTTTTCCCCCAAGCGCAGAGAAATAGCTTAACTGTTGCTGAGTGATAGCTTAACTACGATTTAAAAACACCTCAATACATAATAAAAATCTGTGACGCAAATCTACGTAAAATTAAAATTATATTTTGAAAACCGCCACTAGATGCCAATAGATGTCGCGACTCACCGTACAAAAATTCACCGATACGATTTACCAATTCCCGAACAGACTTCAAGAAATGGGACGGTCGTGGCGTCCATTTTGTATATCCCCTCTAATTCGTTGTAGATCGGGCCAGTTAGTTTCTACCTACTATACTACTACTATTCCAAGGTCTTTGGTTAGTTTACTAGCCATGCTGATGCGATTGAGTTGCCGCATTTTCTCAACCGAGGGCGACACCTTCCGTACAAACTGGCAACGAACGTGTTGCTTTTTTTTTGCAAACGCAGTGAAATAGCTTAACTGTGGCAGAGTGATATTTTTAAACACCATTAAAAAATACTCTTATAAATAATAAAAAATTTGCCACCAAAATCTACGTAAAAATTTAAATTATTATTTCGAAAACCGCCACTAGCCGCCAATAGATGTCACGTCGCACCGTACAAAGTTGCTACCTCGAAGAGCAGAATTCGACGAAATGAACCAGACGTGGCGGCCATTTTGTGTACCCCCCCTAATATCGTTGTAGAGCGGGCCAGTTAGTTTAGTGGCCATATCCTGGCACAGCTGAAGGGGGCGCCGTGGTAAAACTTATTATGCAAAAGTGGTCACACTCACAGCTATGGCTACATGTTGAGAGTTAGACACCTTTCTTTAAAAAAAAAGACAAGTCCCTATTTTCCAACAATGATTTCTGAGTTCTGTCACTCAAATTGTAAATGTGATTGTAAATGTGTCTGTGCCGGCAGACAAATTGCAGAATTGCCGCGTACATCGTTTCTTTTAACTCCTCACGACGGTGTATCGTAGATCTTAATATTGTTGAACGTAGTTTGGGATACTGGCTACACTTACGCTATTTTTAATTTCAATTTCAACGAGGAAAAAAAAGAAAACACAAGCTGACTTCGCTGTTAATCGTAATATGACTGTGTACCTCACATCGTACGCTAAAATCTCGCTTCTGGCCGTAAGGACACGTTTACACAAAGACGCACCTTTGCATTCTCGCTGCTAGACGCTAGAAATCATCTGAAATTCCATCATGGCGGCGGTTTTAGCTGCACCGGCTCGCTACGAAAACATTTAATAATGTGAGTTCAGAAGTGAGTGGCAAAATAGTTTCGTCAGGAGCAGGCAAGCATTTGCTCAAACGATATCGAATTTGGCTAATCCATGTAGCGTTGTTACCATGGCAACACCACCTTCGCGATCGCGATTAAATTCTAGCTGCGAGAATGCAAAGGCGAGTCGTTTGCCCCGCCCCCGCCCCCCCCCCGAACGCTATTTGCTAGTCAACCGTTACTTATTTACGATTAGTTTCCAGTTTCTACTAAATAAATGCGGCATTACATAAATAATTAAATGTATTATAAATAACAACATGGAAAAAGAGAACAAAGTTGCAACGGGAATTTTTGACAGTGTTGTCATTTCACACTATTTCCAAAATTTGCTGCAACAGTTAATTTTTCTTTGTGTAACACTCCCCCTTTCCGTCAATCCTCTGCCTCCGCAAAGCAATATCGTAATCAAATAGTGGCTGTAACATAAGCACTGCCCCACCAACGGGCATTCCCCGTTCAGGCCCTTTCCCACTCCCATTAGCGTGCGAAAAATAACTGGCCTTCGTACATGACGTCATTTAAGACATGCCTTTGCGATGACCGCGCAGAGCAAATTGTTAGTTGAGGTAGCAATGTGCCAATTAGAGTGAGTAGTTTTAAGTTAGCTGTAGAGAGGGCGCATAGCAGAAAGGCTGAGCTCTACTTAAGTGTAATAAATAAATAAATAAATAAATGTGCCAATTCCAACTTCTTTTCAGGGCAACAACGTCCCAGTTTCAATTTCAAGCCAAAAAATTGACACACTCGCACGTTTTCATTGTCTCCCGCCCTCCCCTTCCCAGCTTCTGACAGTGATCAGACGACGGTAAAATAAATAGCTGATCTCAGCGAGAATTTAAAATCCAACATGGCGGGCATTTCGGGGTTAACGAATCTAAAACAAACCATCGAATGCTGGCATTCAGAAATCAGCGCTTGTACTGCAGTAAAAATTGTTTTCTTGTCATAAATCGACGGTGTCATGCCACATGCATCGTACGTCGTGTCACGAGACACGAGGAGAAGATTTGCGTCTGCGTCGTCGCCATGGTTACTAATACGCATAGACAACTCGAAAGCCGCATACTCCGGTCAAGGCGAGAAGCAGCAATCCGATTTAGTATTGATCAAGTAAAAGCTAGTGAGCGAGAAAACTGTCGTTGCGTAAACGAGCCCTAAGGGCGCATTTATGTGACAAGATTTTCTCGCTCGGCGAAACCTACTTGCTAATCAATCGTTGTTTATTTGCTATGAGTTTCCAGTTTCTACGAAAGCAAATACAGCAGTACAGATTCAGAAATATTTAGATGTATCACAAATAAAAACCGAAGGACTACAATAATTTTAAACATTTTCTCAACATTGTCAATTCCCGCTATTTCCAACATTTGCCCATTCTCGCACAAAGAACAGCTTCTGCTAATCAATGACAGTAGAAAACATCGCCGCTCTCGTAGAAGGAATTCAATATCTAAGATGGTGCCCATTTCGGGTTACCGAATCAAAAACAAATCGTCGAATGCTGCCATTCAGAAATCAGTTTGTCCGTTTGTACTGCACTAGGAATTGTTTTCTTTTAGTCGTAATTCGATGCCGTCATGCTACGGCCATCATATACTTAATGTCGTGAGCTATGAGATCTCCGTCCATATCGTTGCTATCAGTGCCGGAGCAAGGCGTTTGAGCGCTCGGGGCCAGTAACTCACTGAGCGCCCCGCTTTATTGCTATATACAGCATTGCAACATCTTCCTCCCCCTCCCACACTTCTCTTCCCAAATCGACCCCCCCCCCCCCAAAGAGAAAATATGAACCCAGCGCGGGGGTACTGAGGAAGCCAACACGCTGAAAACACATGAATCTATCATACGAAGGGGTAAGGTAGGTATGCATGCAACAAAAATGTGTCTACGTTTATAGGATTACAATTGTATTAGTGTATGAAGAGGTACTCTCTGACTGGCAAGAAAACTAACAATAACATGAAATTCGCAACAAATATTTAATTTTCGGCCCGGAATTCGGCTTATTCACAGTAAAAATGTTAAAACATTAAAAAAGTGGGAGCTGCATATGGAGCTTCATACAGCAATTTTTGTTGGATGATTTTCCAACATGGCGGCTGTGTGAAGTCCACAATTTGTGGCAGTTCCCACCTTTTTTTAATGTCTTAACATTTTTATAATGAACAAGTCCGAATTACCGATCCGAAAATTAAGTATTCGTTGCCAAATTCATGTTCTTGCAAGTCTTCTATCCAGTCAGAGGCAGAGGGTACCTCTATCATAAACTACTGCAGTAACTCGTGAAAATTAATTTTTCAAGACCAATTGTATTTAGGCTACGATTCGCCAAAGAACATTTATTAAAGTCAACTTTTTTTTCAATTTTCGGCGCCCCTTCCCTTTCGGCGCCCGGGGCGGCTGCCCCCTTCGCCCCCCTCTTGCTCCGGCACTGGTTGCTATGGTTACTTGGTGTTGACAACTCGAAAGCCACATGTGCCGTTAAGAGAACTGTTTCTCGCAATCTCGCATGCTGAAAACATCTACTCACGCTCAAAATAACGCAGTGTACGATCTAGCTGATATCAACTATGTTAAAACATCGCGTATATCGCAGTGAGGGAGCATTCATGCAATGATGTTCACTAACTTTTATTTAGTTAATAGTGAATTTGCTGGTTGCTCCTCGCCTTTAATGGAGTACGAAGCATCAGTACAGGTCTCTTCATTTCCCGAAAATGTCGGGGGTGCTGAGGTAAGGCTCGAACCCAGGACATCTGGCACATGACATAGCATGCTGACCATCAGGACACCTTGCCCCACATTTTTGCGATTCCTTTCTGAAATTCGTTTAGGAAGCTTTGGTAATTTTTAGGTTCCTAGGCAGCATCCCTAAAACCTATTGTCCCTGCTAAATCTATTGGCCGTTACGCTTCGCATGATCGCAATTGGTTGACTTATTACTAAGCCCAGCCGGCTGTTCACAAGGGACGCACGCACGTTACCCCAATGGGGACGATCTTGACTCGCTCTGCCTGACGTCACTTAATAACTAGCCACAACGCGTCAGTTGTCACGTGTCACGAACGAACCAGTCAGAGCAGCTTGGTTGAGAAGTTATGATCGCTTGACCCAAGAGTTATTGTCATCATACAAAAGCAGTTTCACATCTATTTCGACGACACCACCAACAAAAAAAGACAGTTTAGGTAATAAAAGACGTAATATTGAACTTATTGTGCGCGCAGCGTATCTTGAGTCCTGCAGATATTTTTTGAGCGGCTACATTTCCTGGAGGGAGCGGCTTTCATCGACGGCCGCCATTGTTTTTTTTAACCATCTAGGATATCAACAAGGTGCTCTGCTACCGAAAACATACAATCGATTATCTGTATTCGTTCTGGGGCGAACTCAAGATAGGCCGCGGACACTATAATAAATTGAAAATACACTTTCTAAAATATGCAAGTAATTCAGTTGGAATGGTACTTTGTAAAACCAGGAACGGTGAAGTTGACGACGTCATACATTGATGGCAAAGGAAATTCCTATAGTTTGTTCCACATTATGTTTTCAGGAAACTAACTGTATGAAACCACGGTTCCTTCCACTACGAGTGTAAAAAAACACATAAATATCCCACTCATAGACTCTAACAGTAACTGTATAGACTCTGCAAGTTTGTTATCCGCATGTTTTTCCACTCGTAGTGCAAGGGAACGTGGCGTCTAACAGTCACTTTCCTGCAAACATAATGTGAAACAAACTATAGAAACTATCGCTTGCAACTCTCATGCAGGCTGCTCCATCTTGTTTATTGGTAGCTCCGGTTCAACCAATTCTGCAATTCTGGGGGGAAATAGGGGGTGAGGGCGGGGGGAGCACCATTGTTTTTTGGGGGGCGCCATTTTTCGAGCTGGGCCCACCAGGAAAATGAAGCCACCACGCCATTGAGTCGAGATAAGGAATTTGTTAATGCGGAGCCCTGTAAAGGATACACCAAGAAATAAAAATAAGGTTTGTTGTCTCGAGACAACAATTAAATTTGTACAAAATAACCGGTACGGCTTTCTGGTCCGTTCCGGCCCAAGTAAAGCCCTGCATGGTATACCTCTGGGTATGCACTCAAACGAAATTCTGTCTTTATAACAATTACCATCCCTCGACTCAGAGAGACCCCAAAAATTCTGTAAAGGACTTCCAATCTTATCCCCCATCATGAAAGATAAAAAGAATACACGAAAACTATTCTCGTGTATTGAGCAATGCTCAATAAAGGGTAAGGAAATTACAGCACAGTTACTCCAAATAAAAAATAAAATTTCACTAATTCTATACTTTTCTTAACTGCATACAGTTAAAAGGATATTTTTCAGTAAATCGTTTCGCAGCTCACACATCGCATCCTCAACAAATAAGTTTAACCTTAATATTTTCAAAATCTCCACAGAAAAGAAATAAATTTGTATTCTGAAAGAGTTGTATGGGATGCCGTTTGGGACATTATTTTTTTTTTTTTAATGGCAATGCGGAATTGCATGATTTAGTATAGTTTTCTTTTTGATGTAAAAGATAAAATATACATTTTTTAAATAATGTGTTTGTACGCAAAAAATAAACTACTAAACTCCGTGAAATTCCTTATTAATTTTTCCTTTATTAATGTCCCAAACGGCACCCCATAGATTTGCATCGCTGGCATATAACTTTTTTTTTACATTCCAGATCTCAAGAAAATGATGATTTTTGAATTTTTCTTATTTTCCCAAATTATGTGCCTCGCTCGCTGTGGCTAAACATATACCATCAGAAATTTGCAACCAAAAACTTGTCCGGCCATCCAAAACCTGACCGCTAAAAACATGATCCGGATGAAACCCGAGATCCATACAGACGCTTCGACATCATTAAAAAATATATTAGGGCGCCGCTAAGGTGTCAAGCAGGTACCAAGGGTGGCCTTCGAAAATTAAGGCGATTGGATCAGCACAATTAACTCTTGTTGTTGCCACACGTCACGAATTGGCAGCCTTTTTAACCAAAATTGTCACTATAGAACGATTTGTCATCAACTCGACTCTCATTCACGTGACAGCAAATATTATCTGGAGCACAATGCACGAGTTTATTTTACGTACTTGCTGTTACAGTGGCACTACACCGATTGAAAGTCTACAGAACCGGGCAACATCTAGCGCTATCTAGCACTATCTAGCACTTGCTTTCATCCAGCGAAGGAATGCACAACGCCATGTCTTTTAACGAAGCAAAACAGCCACTGAGTGAAAATGTTGTACGTCCTCGTGCACCTGAGAGCAAGCTGTAAAGGGTTAACAATATCAACGCCGCTAGATGGTGCCACGGTATTTTCGTTCGCTTTTCAATTGGTGATAGTGCCACTGTAATCCCCTGTCACCCAGTTACCTTCGGTAATGGTCTGATGACTTACTTCTGAAAACTTACTTACGTTACGGAAGTTTTAAGATTGTGCTGCAGTAAACGTAGGCTGGTAATGCTGGTGATTTACAATGTGAATGTGTTGAGAGCATTACCCTTCGGCGTTTGAGAACGAATACAGACGAAATTACGGCAGATATAAAAAATCCAATAAGAAAGAAATTCGAGTGGAAACAATAGGCTGGAACTTCAGCTGTTCTTTACCCATGAAATATGCTTTATTAGTAGTAAAAAGGGAGAAATCTCTTGGCAAATGAAAACAGCTTCACACTTCGTTGCTAGGCTTTGCTGCACAGCTCCGTTGGCATGGCGACCATCTGCTATTTGGCAGCAACAAACTGACAGTAGGAGCGCGAAATTCAATCCACCAGCATAAACAAATTTGAAATACGGTGAAATGCTTTACAAATGTTTTGTAGCGGCCAGCATGCATTTAATTCAATTTAGCAACATGTCGTTATTTCTCCTTCTGATGGCGGAAGTTTGAATTTCATCTTTTTTTTTTTTAGCAGTGTGAGAGGTAGAATGGATTGGCTATTGAAATAAATTTTGATAGTCATCGAAATCCATTCCTAAACTGAAGTTAACTCGGTCTCTTGAAGAATATTTATTTATTTGTTATTCATTTACTTTAAATAAATAAATAAATCAGGTGATCAGGTGATAAAATGTTCGTTATTTTTTGTTTAAATCAAGGTACAACTAGAAAATATGTTTCTTTATTGTGTTACAAGATGCTGAAACGAAAGAAAAGGTCTTATTGTCAGCATAGGTGAAAATGCAGCTGTGTGAGAGAAGCTGTGTGAAAATGCAGAGCTGTACAAGGCAAAGGAACAATTTCAGCGGTTGGACTTGGAAATACCAAACTCTAATTAAATTAATATGCATAATTGTTGTAAATTAGGTTACAGACGAAAACAAGCCAAACAGCGATAAGCCATACAGTGGAAATATGTAGCACATACAGTAATCCACCTTCGTGCGCTTAGGTTTCGTCGGAATGGCAAAACCCGGATTCGAACTGGCAGCCCAATCCGTCTACAGATCACCAACAATACGACAATACTCCTCCACTGGCATAAAGATGACGGGTTCAAAGCGAGGGCAAATCGATAAAGTCGTTAACTTCGGTGATCTGGCCATAGCCAGTGGTTAAAAAGGTTTAACGAGCGTTAACCACTCCTGGTCATCTGCCCGAAGCCCTAAGGCCCTATGTCTGTAGCAGCCAGATTCCCAGGCGGTCACCCACCCAAGTGTCAATCAGGCCCAATGCTGCTTAACTTGGGGGATATCCAGTGGCCGCTAATGAAACAATGCTGGAATTGGATAATGATTTTCTTACAATGACGTCCGATTATTGAACTTGGCAGGCGGACCACGAGTGGTCCTTTTTTAGGAAACAAGCACATCGTCAACAATGTAAACAACCAGTTACTAAGAAAACAAAATAACCTGTTACTAAGCTAAGCGAAAGGAAAACACAAATGATAAAAGGATTGAATACTAATGTGAAAATTTGGTCAAACTAATAGCACACCAATAAAATCTCACACCTATGGTTGCCCGAAGAATAGCTTGGTATGTGAAAGTATCACGAATTAGAAAACAAAAACGAACTCGTTTGATGTCTAAGGTGTGGTTTAACTGAACCAAAGGAACAGGAATAAGCTTTTCTGTAAGATTTGAGATACCGCAATGTTGGTGAAGTGCTAAGTCCTGTGTAGCCCTACTGCTGTCCTCTCCAACTGCAACCACCACCAAACCAAAATACTTCAAATGTTCTTTACAGTTTTTATTTTTGAACCCGGTATAGGTAAGGTAACGATTGGTGTCTGTGTCTGCTACTTGGCTTAACAGCTCCACTGAAAAACGAGAAAAAAAACTTATCGGCATGAAGCATCGGTAGGGCGATGAACTGAAAGGAGACGATTTCACTGAAGATCTCTGAAACATTAATAAAAAAAATTTAAAAAAAAAGGAAAATAGGGGTATGAGGTGTGCGTGGCTATGTGTGTATCTGACTCGTTAATTCCAAGCTATGTGGTTTTAAATTTAACCAATATAAGAAATATATTGCTCACTGCTCAGTAATCTAAGCCCTACGAAACTAAGTCGTTTTATCATACACGGCGATAACCGTATATATATATGATTGAAGTCCTCTCCCCAGCAAAACTATAACTATGAATTTCTCCGTAAAGAGTAAACGTAGAGAGCCACACGTAAATTTGAAAACTGTTCACTTGTTCTGGTTATGGTTCTTGGCTGACACGGTTTCAGAAAAAACTACTGTACCTACCTAAAATCTGAAACATGATCTGAGCCAGAAATGTTCCTGGGCTTCAACTACAGGGACCACTTTTTCGATTGGTCGATCCATTCCGGAGTTACGGGAGAATAACACTTTTATTGGGGCCGCGGCCCTAGGCCATGCGCCCACTCTAAAGATAACTACAGCTAGAATTCACTACAATACAACACTGTCAATACATCAACAACACATCGAATCACAATCCAACTATGAACAACGAAACATGTACAGCCCAGTGTTCACTCAGACAATGTTACACATAGCCTCGCCTCCTTCCATTGTGCCCCTTCTCTGTATCTGATATTTGCTGCAACCCCCTCAACTCATGCACCCGCCCAACAAGACAAGATAGAGGTACTCATATAGGTACGGAGGTTGATTTCACATAACGCGCAACTGCAGAGAGACGCTTGATGCTGTCTCTGCTCCAACCACTTACAAGAAGCGCATCACTGCTTGTGGCATGGTGAATCCATGGCCGAATGACCGCACGTTCAGATTGCCACCGCGAACAATGTAGGAGAAGGTGAGTTACACTACTCCTCTCACCACACTCGCACGCCGCAGCCAGACTCCACCCCATCCGCATTCTATGCGCAAGCAATAGGCAATGCCCAGTTCGTAATCGTGACAATATTCTTGCCATCCAGAAAGGGAGCCGATCCAACACTGTGCTGTATGAGCAATAGGGGTTTATGCTGTAGAGCACTCGGCCTGTGGAAGCCCTTTCCCATTCCTTGTTCCACCGCTTTTGGGTCCATGCTCGCAAGAACTTCTTGTGTAGATGCAGTGCACCCTCCTGAACAACATCACTCGGAGCATTCATGATGGCATCTCTTGCAACACGATCAGCTTCTTCATTCCCTCCGATTCCGCTATGGCCCTTAACCCAACCTAGCGCCGGGTAGCCAATCTGGGATGCGCACCACAATTTCCAGCAAATGCTAAAGACCGTCAGATCTCTCATGATCATTGACTGAACTGCTCTTCTGAGAGTATATATGGCTGCTTGCGAGTCAGTCCAAACAATGAATTCTTGCAATTGAAGATCCTCTGCAACATCCAAAGCAACCGACACAGCAACCAACTCGCATTCAGTACTCGAATTGGCATTTTGGAGCCTACGACCAACTGACACTTTCAAGCTAGGAATGTAGACTCCAATTCCACCACTCTTGCTGGATGCAAGGTATGAGGCATCACAGAAGATGTTGCATGCTTGAGAGCCCCTTCTCGTGAACACGTCTTGCAGGATTGGACACCAAACCCACGGACATGGTGGATGCACCAAAGAAACCTCCAAAAGATGACTTAGCTCATTGTCACGAAGCAGGTTTGCTCCACGTCCCGCCACACCAAAATGCTGACAGTCACTATCTGGAAGAGTCATATAGTCAAACAAAATCTTCCCTACTGGGTCACTTCGCCCTCTGCTCATGTTGCGAAGACAGAGGGCAGCGAGCCTCTCATCTGCTCGTAAATGCAACGGAGCCTCACCTGCCTCTACCCATAAGGCCTGCACAGGTGTGGTGACAAGACATCCAGTGATCGTCCGCAGGCAGTCATTTACACATACCTGTAGACTACGGAGATGTCGCCGAGTTATCGTCAGGAAAGGTAAATGGTAGTCAAGGGTCGCACGGATGTGGACCCGAAAGGCAGCCATCAGCACTTTCCTACGGACGCCACTGTAACCCACAAGTGCTTTCAAAATAGGTAGTCTCCGTTCCAAAGATTCCCGTAGTAACCTAGCATGCTCAGTCCATTTTAGTCCATTATCTAACCACACACCGAGGTATTTCACTTTCTCCTTTGGATAAATGGCAATGCCGCTAACCGTGACCATAATCGGTGTGTTACGGATTGCAGCAGAGGGCGAAAATACAACTAATTCTGTCTTCGCCGGAGCAAGGGACAGTCCTCGGGCTGCTAAACTCTGTGTTACACGATCTAATGCTTCTTGAACACAAAACGCCAAAACATGAAGGTCCGTTCCAACAAACCAAAGAGCGACATCGTCTGCATAGCATAGCAGACGATGTTAGTATCTTGACCAATCTCAACCAGAACTTCATTAATGGCAATGGCAAACAGCACTGGGCTCAGGCAGCTGCCTTGCGGTAGACCACGGTCAGTGGCTGCCTGAGTCGACCAATAGCCATCTACCCTGGTAGCAAAAGCTCTGTACCCCAGGAGATTCAGGATCGTAGTGGATAGTCGCTTGCCAACACCCATCTTGAACAGCGACGCTTTAACCCAGGCCATGCTAACAGTATCATAGGCTGCGCGGATGTCAAGAAAAACTGCAAGCACAGTAGTTCCCTGAGCCCACGCTTCCCTGATACTGGAGAGCAGGAACAGGATAGCGTCCTGCGCACTCCGCCTTGGCCTATACCCAAATTGCATGTCAGAGAGGTACTCATGATTCTCCAAGTGCCAGCTAAGCCTGTTGATCAACATGCGCTCGTACACTTTCCTGGTGCAGGAAAGTAGCGCAATCGGTCTATAATTGCGCAGATCACTCCTCGTGCTGCCATGCTTGTGGACTGGAATTAACACAGTAAACATCCACGAAGGTGGCACTCTCGCTCCCAGCAGAAGGCTTTGCAGAAATTCCAGGAGATGTTCTCTGCCCTCATCTGAAATCTGCAGAAGATCTCTATACGACACCTTATCAATCCCAACAGCACTGTTCGGTCTGCACTTCGCTAGTGCAGCTCTGAACTCAAGCATGGTGAATGGAACATCAGTCACCGGGTTTGCATGAACTGGAACCACTGATTCCGGGGGACAATCTCCACTGGGTAACGAGTACACGCTGGCGAACCTCGCATTAAATGCGTCTGCCAGCTTTGCACCCCGCAGGACATTTGTGCCTGGTTCACCACTCATCAGCTGATCGTACGTCCACCCAACACTGCTTCTCGAGTCTTGTGGACGAATGGACCGCCAGGCTTGAGAAATAGAAGTAGACATTGAGACCGCTTCGCACACTCGAACACCGTAGTGTGCTTTCTCTTTACGAATGATGAACCTGGATTCTTGAGCAGTTGCTCTGTATACCAGCCACTTCTCAAGTGTTGGCGTCCTCTTCCATAGACGATACATTTGTCGCCTGTCTTTAACAGCTTGAGTACACGCTGCAGTCCACCAAAGTGGGTTTTCCCTGCTAGATTCATTGCGTGCAACCCTATGTATATTATTGCGTGTTTTCTGTACTGACACATACTTTTCACACCACACTCCGAAGGCTCCACCACTCACGCTGGGCCTGGAGCGGTTAGAACTCGTGGAATACCTTGAACTCGCACGCTGTGGATGCAGAGCAATCGGGAAGTGATCACTCCCCCTAAGGTCATCAGAGACCACTAGGCGGAAAGCACTTGCAATCTCCGGAGAACAGAGGAAATGATCCAATACCGATTCCTGCTGCATGCCACCTTACCAGCGAACGAATGTCGGCTGCTCATTGTGAATGATCGTTAAGCCTAGATCATCTGCGGCACGGACAAGCCCGCGACCTCGCGCATCACAGCGCGCAGAGCCCCACGCAAAGTGATGCGCATTGAAGTCACCGGCTATAATGCATGGGGCTGAGAACTGCCGCAGCCACGAGTGCCAAACAACATTAGTTGCTCTAGGAGTGGCATGCAAGAAGACCACTGTAACCCACCTTCTCTCTATCCACACTTTGATTGAACAAGCATCTACCTCGCGCACTCTTGTGTGCGCAACCTGAAGGTACGGTACTTTCCACTTGACACCCTAAACGACCCTAAACGATCATTTTGATTGTTTTACATTGTTTTAACCATAAAGGGTTAAAGGGTTTAACGAGCGTTAACCACTCCTGGTCATCTGCCCGAAGCCCTAAGGCCCTGGTTGTTTTAACCATTGTATTTAGGGAACAATGCCACTCAGCAAACTCCAGATTCATTCTTCGTGCACGTGTTGTCTTTGCTAAAAAGTCGATTGTTGAACGGCCCGCTGGAACTTTCTCTAAATGTGAGAGAGAAGGCAGGCGGGCTTGCCGTTGCGCAGCGAGGTTGTGCTGAATTGTGCAGTGTTGTGCAGTGCTGGTTTGTTTGGAGTGGCACTGGTTTGTACGGAGTAGTCTAATAGTTTGTATGTAGTTACTGTTTAGTTTCGCAGAGCGTACGGCTATGGGCCACGGCTCTTAATAAATGATCGAAAGAAATGATCGAAAGAATCCCGCTCGTTAAACCCTTTGAAACCCTTTGAAAGAATCCGTGTTCCAGCTAAACGCATATATTTTTAAACCAAACTAACGTTGCGGCCTCGAAATGGCAGCTAAAAACAATAGAATTGCGTATTTATTTCGCTGATGGAGGCTTTCAGAGCTGAGTTGAATTGTTTCAAAGTGGCCAGCAACAATCGACTGCATGCATAAAGCTTTGTAGCGCGACGCCATAGCAAAAAAAGGTACACGGATTACAAACAAAAACGTCAAGTGCCGTAAAGAAGGGGGTTATATGATTGAATTTTCACTTGTTAAAATGAACACGGATAAAAATTGATGATTTTAATTGAAATAATAAAATGTACAATTGAGAAAATTCAATCTCTTTAGGTGCTGTTGTGCTTTACCAATCATATATTTAAAACGTAGAGCACAACAGCATCTAAACAGATGGAATTTTCTCAATTGTACATTTTATTATTTCAATTAAAAATCATCAATTTTTATCCCTGTTCATTTTAACAAGTGAAAATTCAATCATATATCCCCCTTTTTCACGGCACACTTGACGTTTTTGTTTGTAATATTATTATTTCGTCTAGGCATCAACACATTTGAAAGATGATCACTAATCCACATTGTTTTGAAAACGGATGTAATAATAAATCAAATAACGGTTGGTTCACCTATTCTAATATTTGTAGTGTTTAGTTCTTTTTATTTGACGGGCAATGGTTGAGGACAGGATTAAGGTTTCACCTGGACTTAACACTTCATCAACATTGTGGTCACTCTGACATCTTATAGAATAGCTTATTAAAGTTCTTTGCTGTTTTGGCTTTGGTTCAGTTAAACCTCACGTCCGTAAACATCAGTCGAGTTCGTTTTTGTTTTCTAATTATTAGTATTTAACGAAAAAATACAATGGCGCCAACATTGTGAACGACTACGAATGGCAAGTGAGCAGTAATTATGACGAAAAATATCACTTGTCATTCTTAGCAGTTCTCAGTGATGGCTTCATTATATTTCTTCATTTAACAGCCATTATATTAACGTTTAAAGATAAAGAAGCAGTAGGTAGAATTGATTTACATAATTATTAAAACTGGAATGTGCTACCTGACACCACTGATAACTATAACTTGGTTGACAAGGCCCCAGTGTTTCAAACAACGCTCCTCTCCCCTCCCCAAACATACTTTAGATTAGACCTCCTTTAAAATTTCTGTCAGAAAATACAACGACTTTAGTTTTTCAGTACTTTATTTTATTTCCCATTGTTAAAATTCAGGGTCAGATTAGTTATTTTTGTCTGTACCCTCTTGACTCTTCTTACGTCTATCAAAATTCGCCACTAAAAGAAACGTATAATTTAAAGGTAAACTTTAATGACACATTTATAGCCTTATTTATAACTCAAGCGAACAGTTCGCTGCCATTTGATTTTGTTTTCACATGCATCGTAAATGAAAAGGAAAAGAATGGTTAACGGCCGAGTCAAAGTTTCCTCAAACAACTTTCAAAGTAAATATTGCTCTTCACGCAGCTTTAAGGTACAGAACGCTGGTTAACGACGCTGCATGAACTTTGGTTAAACCATTTGGTTGAAGCAGCCTTATAGTTAACAGGAAAGTGGACCTGCAAAGTACGGATAGCGTACGGAGAGAGATTACCTTCTATTCTTCTTCTATTCCTCTTCTATTACCTTGGATTACCTTGGTCTACTTTGGATTACCTTCGATTCCCTTCCATTACCTTCTATTCCTCTTTCAACAGTTACAGCAGGATATATTCCGGACATTCTCTCAGACCCTGCCACGGTTTTGGGAATGCCCCTTTATCTCCTTCTCCCCCCCCCCCCCCGTTGGTTTGTGTTGCAATGTTACACTTCCAGTTTGCATAGATATCACAATCCACTCTTTGTTCACAATAAAAAAAAAGTGCATGAGATACGAAAAGATAAAAGCACTGCAGCACAATCCATTAAACGAACATAAAAGGTACATTATGTGTAGTTTGAAAAAATACCTGTTTAAAAAAAAAAAGCCGATTCTCTTACAGTGGTACCCTGCAAGGTCAAGTAAGCATTTATTCGAGGGGAAATGATGCAGCATATTAATAGGCATAACTTGATAAACAGAGACTAATTTGGTTTTCTGCCCAGTTGCTCTTATATACCAGTTGTTGCTTGCTTTTGACAATTGTACTGGTGATCTTGATCAGGATCTTCTCCGATGTAATTTGTTTGATTTTCAGGAGGCGTTTGAATTGGTGTGCGCAGAACATTTTTTTAATATGCTGTCACACTTTGGATTTCACGGTGAACTCCTGGCATGGATCCAGGCCGTTGCCTCTCAATGTACCCAACGAATGGTCATTGAGATGTGTAGTTAGTTCATCTCTTGTCAATATCATCGGTGGAGTTCCTCACTGGTCAGGGATCTGTACTCGGTCCACTTTTGTTTATCCTGTTTCTAAATCATTTAACCTGTAATCCAAAATATTGCAATGCAGGAAAATTTGCGGACGATTTGAAGTTACACTCTACTGTTTTTGGTGTACACAATAACCCTGAGTCTCTAAGTTGACTACACTTCAAACTGGACAACTAGCTGTCAATTGCCAATCTCATATAACAAATGCACGAGTTTCCATATTGGAAACAAAAATCAAGACTGTACAAACATACGGTATAACATAAAAAATGTTCACTTGCCAAACGGAAACCATATACAAGTTTTAGGAGTATGGTTCGCTAAGGATCTTAAAGCTTCTACACACTGTGCCCACATTGTGTCTCCTGCAAAACGTTGCTTTACCATGGGAGATGTTTCCACAAAAATCTGGTCATTCAATATGTACATACCTGAGACCACTGCTTGATTACGCAAGCCCTATATGGTCTCCTTACCTTCTTAAAGATATTGACATCTTGGAATAGGAACAGTGTTGCTTCACTAAAATGCTGCCTGGCATGCAAACGCCTAAAATTATTAAACCTAGATTCCCTAGAACCCCATCAATTAAAAGCAAACCTTAGTTTGGTTTTTTAATTATGCATTATCTCCTTGCAGTTGACCTTTTTTTTTTTAATTTTGGCCCATACTTTGGACTCGTGACCACAGTTTGAAGTTAGTACTTCGGGCATCTAGACTGGATTGCAGACGTCGCTTCTTTGTCGTAAAGGTGATCCAATTTGGAATTCTTTGGTTGAGAAAACTCACTGCAAAGTATGTAGACATTTTTAACTTAACATGCTTTTTAATACGTAAGGCCGCACTATTGTGTTTAACTTAACCATTTTATTTATTTATTGTAATTTAACTTAAGTATTTTATTTTGTTTAAAGTTGGACTGGTATAAGTGGCCCACACCCTTCCTGTTCCAAATCACTTTTCATACCCCCCCGGGGGGGGGGGGAATAAACCCATAACTACTCTTTTGATTTCATTGTATTTTACATTATTATTATTATTATGTAAACTTAGAATTTAAGCATCATAAATTAAAAGAAAATGAATTAACAACAAAGAACATTTTACAGGAGTAACAATAATTTACAGAAAGCCAGACGCAAATATATTAAATTTTATTACAGGCTCAAAAACACTTTAAAAAAAAAAGAAAGAAACAGAAACAAATAAACATGAACAAAATTCGATCGAAAAATATGAAAATGTACTAGAAAACTAATGTTCGAAAAAAAAAATTTCGCCAACTTGAGTTGAAAGTATTAAAAAGAAAAAGAAAATGAATTTTATAAACATACATCATGAATAGACCACATTTATACAAAGACGAGTAATCAATTAATGCAAGGCTTCACAATTGAAGAAAAAATTGCAGATCACTATTTTGCCGGATGTTGATCATGTTAATAAAGCAAAAGGCCAAAAAAAAAAGATAATAACATAAATAAAATTAAGTATAATGATATGGCAATAATAAAGAAACTTAACAAGGTGGATTGGAATATACTAAATCAATTTGCTGATATTGATGAAATGGATAAAATCATAAGATATATATTACTAACTATGTAAAGCGTTTGACTCTGTGTCTCACCGCAAACTATGCTTTAAATTGTCCAAATTAGGTATGGGACGGTCCTTTTGAAGTCCAACAAATTTCTCACAAATAAAATCCAAGTCGTGCAAGTAGGCGAGCCAGTGGGATGCCTCAGGGGTCAGCCTTCGGCCCATTACTTTTTTCCCTATATGTTTTTGATCTGCAGATCATCAAGGACCGAAAGTTTCGCCCAGTTTCACCCAGAATTCACATAGACCAACGAAATTCGGTATTTGGGGTCGTGTTATCGTGTCATCACTATTTCACTGCATTACAAATTTTAATGACAACCACCGAATCGGCAGCGTCCAAAGAATGGCAATTTCTTCTTCTTCTTTCTCTTCTTCTTGTGACACTTTGTCCTCACCTGGAGATCGAACCAATGAATCGATTTTCAAGTTCTACATCTTAAAATGTAGGTATGGACAAAGCCTAGGGCGTTTCGAATGCTATTTTAATGTAAACACAATATTCTTGTGACGGAAAGCCAAATGGGCGCAAAATTTTGCTCTCACACCAATCGGACCGATTTTCAATTTGTATAGCTTAAAATATAGGTATTAACAACGACCAGGGCCTTTTGAACGCGATTTTAATGTGTCTGCAATATTCTCGTCGGCAAAGCTTTTATTATTGTAGGGCTCTAGGCAGAAATCATTCAGTGGAGAAACAAATTCTTGCAAATCGAGCTAAAAACATGAAATTTGGTACACAAGACATTCTTAGCAGTACAAATCAAACCAACAATGGAACCTTCCCGGCCCCTCTGTGCCTCCTCCCTGATGCTTGCCCAACAAAGTCTTACCGATCGATGAAAAGAAGGAAATTTGGCATACAAGTCATTGTTAGCAGTACAAATCGAACCAGTCATATGCGATCTCCTAGAGGCTTGATATTTCACCGCTCCGCCTGTAATAGACCCTAAAGCATGTTTACTAGTGTAAGTCTCAGCATGAACTTCCATGTTAAACGTCAAATCCGGGTCCCATCTGTTAGGGGCCCTCCGAAAAGACAGAGTAAGGGCACGTTTACGCTACCACACGCTTTTGCATTCTCGAAGCTAGAAGCTAGAAATCTCCTCAAATTCCAACATGGCGGCGGTTTTATGTCTGCCGCCTCGCAACGAAAACAGCCAATAACGTGAGTTCAGAAGCGTTTGGGAAAATTGTTTCGTCATGAGGAATTCTTCATATTATTGGCGCGGATTATAAGACTGTAAGTATTACTCAAACGATGTCGGATTTAGCTAATCCATTTAGCGTTGCTACCACGGCAATGTCACCTTTGCCATCCCAATTGAGTTCTAGCTGCGAGAATGCAAAGGCGAGTCGCTGCATAAACGCACCCTAACACAGTTTCTGGCTTTCAAAAAATAACGAATAAAGCAAAATTAAAGGCCAATCCCTAAAAGAATAAAAAAAAAGTCCTATAATTTTGGACTCCCCACCCACAAAATCTTCAGGGCCGTCACCGTCCGTCTATTTTTTTTCTGTCTACATGTTGTTATGCACGATTTTTTTCACAATTACCTGTCAGATGTGACAAAATTGTAAGTGGGTATCAGTTTCTGTCTCATAGCTAAAATTCTGCTTTTCCAAGAGAACTGTTAAAACATTTTTGCACTTGTCACAGCAATTTTTTTTAAGCCTTTGAGTCACGACCAACAAAAAATATGTGGAGCTGCAAGACGTATGAAAGAGTAAATGGCAAGCCTTGTGAAAGGTCCCCGGGGAACCCAAGCAAAGCCATCAGCAGCAACCCAGTCGTTGGCATTCTCAATTCCAAACTAAGAAAATTCTGGTTCGAATCCAGCGACTGACCTGAGGAACTTAAAAAAAAATCACCAGAATTAATTCGTGACTAAAAAGGTTAATTTTTTCCCTACTCCTATCCTTCTTTTCCCCTTTTTCCCCTTCCTTTCTTTGCTTCTTTACCTTTTTCTGTTCCTTCGCCCCATCGTCCCCCCCCCCTCACTTCCCCACCCTAACCTCCTCCCACCTCAGATTCTCCCTTTTGTTCCGTCATACCTTTTTCCACATGCACGTTCTTGCATCTTCCACCCACCTAATTTTAAAGCTTTGGTATGAACCATGTTTGGCTGTGATGGAAACCCTTCATGAGTTTCCATCAGCCCCCATTTAGTTGGTTTGTTAGTTTGTTTGGTTCCGTAGAACCCTTCTACATGGGCTCGTTAGGGGGGTACATTTAGTTCATAGATGGAGTCTGGAGGGTGCCATCTGTTATACACGCTTTTCATGGCTTAATAGTGATTTCACACGGAATAATTCGTCTCGGGCTGGGGGCTGGCCGCTGGCGGACGCGGCCAGCCCTCTTTAGCAGCTTCTGGAGGGCCAGCGTGACTTCAGACGGTTTAATTCAGCGGCTGTTGTCAGCCTCCTTGTTTTGACAAAAACAGATGGCGAGAAATTTTTAACTACAATGAAGCTTTGTTAGCAATTCCAGCAGCGCGGCACGGCGCGCGTTCGGATTTCAAACGTGGCTCGCTTGCTCCCTGCATGGGACGGCACGGCACGTAAACATTATTCCGTGTGAAATCACTATAAGACGCTATGGGACCGTACGCAATCGGACGTTACGCAAGAGGGATGGAATCACAGAGTAACAGTTTCGGACAAACGGGAGTTGGGTCCAGTAAAGTCAAGTAAAGAAATCAGGATAAATTCGGACTAATTTCATGTTTTTCCCAAAAAATAATCTCCGATTTTTCCCACATTATTACCCTCTTCATCGGTAACGAAGGGGGAGGGGGTTCGACATTTGTGACATCATTTTTCTGGGCGGGGGGTTTGCAAAAGTTGTGGCAAAGTGTAATGGGGCAGGGTGCCAAACAATGACTAAACTTGCGTGACGTCATTTGCATATGGCCTCTTTGCTGCAAAAATAACGGTGGCCCCATCCAGTAGGATATAAATACACTACTGGTCTTACCCCATCGACAGCCACAAATTACGAGACCATAACTCACTGCATAAATGATCATTCGTTCTTTTTTATTTTAGGTCGAGGTCTCGATGACGTCCGTCGTAAAGGTGGTTGAAACGTTACCACTGTGTGTATTTTTGTATTTATGTTGACAGTTCATACTGCAAACTCTACTAAACAATAACAAAAGAAAACGGGGAGTGACAAGTACGAAAATCTTTTACCATTGAACTCTCCAACCACGACACGTCCTTCATAATGATTGTTAAATTCCAAGAGAATTTATCCATTCTGTCACAGTCAGTTCCAACCAGCTCTCAGCAGTAGGAGGAAAACAGTAGGATGTTTTCTCAGCTGATATCCGCTAATATGATGTTACCCCATTTCCTTCTTCCCCAACATAAAGTCAAAAGTTAATGTTGCGTGCATTAAGTTTTTCTCACCTTGTTTACGAACCCTGAAGTTCACTGATTGTTTTGTATACGTTATGACATTTGCGCACTTACGTAAAGATGAATGTGGCTCCTTTTCCTCCTTGGACGAGACGTGTTAATTAAGCACGTGCAAACACCTCGACTGCTAATTCGTTTAAGAACGAGACAAAGAGTTGAACGAATAAGGAAAAGAACACGTTACGACAGTATAACTTTCCGAATTATGACTGCAGTCCCACAGAATGACTTTCATAACTGTGACCGTGGCATTCCAGTATGTGTGAAAAGGCATGCTCTCTCTGCTGCCTTCGTTAAAACAGCAATTACAAAATATCTATCGTATCCGTATGGGTTCAACTTAGAAACACTTCCTAAATCTCAACTTGAAAGGTTTACGAATAAAGAGTTGAGTGTATTGGTATACTTTTATTTTGCCATTCGTTTGACGGGACATCAGCCATCTAGACCAGTAAACCCGTGACTTAACCCACCACAAATTGCAACAAAATGTTTTATGGTTGTTGCTAACTGGAAAAACGTGCTGAATTCGGGAAAAAAATGTTATCCACGCTATCTGCTGCGGTTTTCCTGGATAAAATGTAGGCCTAATATGCATATTATAGTTAAAAAAAATCCATTTAATACATGTATGGAAATACGAAGGAACTTTTAGTGTACCTTTCATTGTGAGAGCAGGTTTTTGCGGGAACCTCCTGAAAAGGATGCGCACTTTAAGGGTTCTGAAGGGTTCCAGGCTGAAAACCTTGAGCATTAAAGATGGCGATGAAAATGGCGTACAATTTTTACTCAATTTTTGCCATTTTGGCCTATTAAGTTAGTGTTACACAAAAACGGTTTGGATGTAAGTTGTTTACAATGATATATGTAGGCCCCATACATTTATTCCTTATCTCATGGTTATCGAGAAAACGATCATGTTGGGCATTTTCGGCCATTTTGGCTTATTTAATGCTTACAGATGTCGTGATTTGTGAATACAACTGAAACTTTCAATTGCTGTTCCGTTCTTGATAATTCAGGTGGATGACTCCAATTTGATTCATTCAAAAGGTGGGAATGTCTTTTTTTTAATCAAGGGCAATGACAATGGTCTACCACTCGTAGGGACCGAGCCACGCCCGTTTTACTAGGGGCTGGTATCACAGTTACTGTTCAATTTTTCGTTCATTTTCAACTTCAACTGCTCTTGTGTCGTTTCTAATTTAGATGAATGACTCCAATCAGTTTCATTCGAATGGTTGTAATGTCTTCTTTGAATCAAGGGTAATGAAAAGGGTCTAGCACTATCAGGGATCAAGCCACTCCCGTTTTACTAGGGGCTTGTATCACAGTTATCGTTCAATTTTTCTCTCATTTTCAACTTTCACTACTGGTCTTGTGAAGTTTCTAATTTAGATAATGATTCCAGTTACATTCATTCGAAGGGTGGGAATGTCTTCTTTGAATAAAAGGCAATGAAAAGGGTCTACCACTATTAAGGACAGATCCAGGGCCGTTTTACTAGGGGCTGGTATCGCAGTTGCCGTTCGATTTTTCGCTCATTTTCAACTTTCAACCGCTCTTGTGAAGTTTCTAATTTAGATGAATGACTCCAGTTAGGTTCATTCGAAGAGTGGGAATGTCTTCTCTGAATAAAGAACACTGAAAAAGTACTATCACTATCAGCATGGGTAGATAGGTTTGGGGAATAGGTTTGGGGAATCAGTAATAGAGCCAACCCCGTTTTACTAATGGCTGGAATCACAGTTACCGTTCAATTTTTCGCTCATTTTCAACTTTCAACTGCTTTTGTGACGTTTCTGATTTAGATGAATGATTCCAGTTAGATTCAAAGAGTGGAATGTCTTCTTTGAATCAAGGGCAATGAAAAGGGTTGGTCAGTTGGTTTAATCAATTTTACCGAAACAATGCTAAGAGCTATTAACTCCCCGGCATGCGGGAGAACCGGCTTGGAGCACGGAGGCAAGAAACGCAATTTCTACCCCAGTCGGCTTTCAATGGCTTGACAAACAAAACTCCTTCCTCTCTTGCAAATAGACACGTGTTTGGACTAATTACAGTACAAGTGATAATTTTTCAGGACATTATTATGTACCAACCTACGCAGCGTCTAAGTTTTAACGTACTTTTACCGCAACAGTAAAAACGGCCACTCGTTCAACAACTGACCTCAAGGAATCGCGACTCAGAATGAGTGGCGACAATGTGGTAGAACTATCTTGGCGACTCCTCCTTTATGCCACTCCTGGTATAAGTGAACTAACCGATTTTGTGCCCCTTTATACATCAGGCTGAACCAGGATTCCAACTTCCATCTGACCTCTTGAGAAATCGTTTCCCCGCTTTCTGAAATTTGTAACAATTTGCAATATTGTTTTGGTGTTTTAATACTGCTAGCGGTTTTACCATTGATTAATTATGTTCTGCCGTCGGTCCGGGGCCAAGGAAACTTCCACTGAAATAACCCGTAAATAAAAAGTTGGATTTGTCTACGAAAATAAATCAGATCATGTAAATATATCGAGAAATCTCAATTTCAACTCCAACACAAATAACTCAAGAAAATGCAGTGTTTCATTTCTTAACGGAAGGTTTAAGCTTGGATGATGTGCTATTTTTAGATTTAGATTTTTATTTAATGGAACGGTGGCCCATAACTCATATTTTAACGCTATCAACAAAGCTTTAAAGACAATAAACACAGCGTGCATTTGTATTATTTATTCTACAAGACAATGTGAACGAAAGTGAAGGATAGGATCTACATATTTAAACATTACGATGTCCGTCATGTACGCATGTTTAAATGCTGCCATGTGTGACCACTGAGGTACGTGACTTCATTCGGGATAAAGTCATGAAGCTTACAGCAAATGGGCCGACAGATAAACGGACGAGGACGACTAGCCAAATGGCCGACGTCCTGTGGACCGGAAAAAAAATTGAATGATAATAGCAGAAAGGGTTGTCGGCAGTCACCTCACATAGGAAATGCATCCAAAACTGTTAACTCATGCTATTAAAGAAATATTCCTATATACTTGAAAGAATGTGTGACTGCAAATCGTTATTTTGTGGGTGGTGCAAACAGTAAAATAAAAGTGCCACCTGACTGGCAAAGCCCCACAAAGACATAAAATCACGATAATTTGATATTTCAGCCTATATCTTGGCCTTTTACACACAAAAAAAACATATATAAAACATGAATAAAGCGAGCTTGAGCTCCCTTACCGGCTACAACACCCACCATTTTGTGCAGTGATCACAAACAAACAAAAAAACAGTAAAATAAAATTAAATTAAATGGCGGGTGTTGTAGCCTGTAAGGGAATTCAAGCTCGTTTTATTCATGTTTTATATATGTTTTTTTTTTTTTGAACAAGGCCAAGATATAGGCTGAAATATAAAATTAGCGTGATTTTATGTCTTTGTGGAACTTTGCCAGTCAGGTGGCACTTTTAGTTTAATGTGTGACTGATTGTGGTAGCACAACACACAGGTAGGCATACGTATAGGGGCCCAGAACTCACAAGTAGGGTACCCGTTTTGGCCGAAACACAACTGCCTATAAATAAGCCGACTGCGGATTGAGTCAGACAGTGAAAAGGCGCAATTAAAACTCATTAAAAATTACCCTTCGGAGTACTGTGTAGGCTTAACAACCAAATGGGCTTAATTTTGCATTATTTAAAGCTCGTGAAACATTTGTAGGATAAATAACTTA
>JAHWFP010193100.1:416-17237 GCA_023313725.1 Lithobius niger
TGATTCATTGTGATGTCAAGAGCTGGTATGGAAGACGTGATATTACAGTACGGTGACTCGTAATCTGATTGGCTGGCCGTTAGCTCGCTGCCGGAACGGAGAAGCCAAAGTCAAGCCAAGCCAGACATGAACGGCAGCACTCCGGCGGCCGTAAGTTTGAGCCCCTAGGCTATTTTTATGATGTCACTTCCGTCGGTATCGGACTTAAAAACGTAACTTAACGTAACCGGATTCGGTCAGAATGGGCCTTTACGTTCACCTACCGAACTCAGTAGCAGCAGTGATAAAAATCACGTGAAAACCGAGTTAAAAACTTAAAAGTGGTAATTTTTCCACTTTTCGCCATGCATATCTTGTAATAGTTCATGAAATCTTGCAGCTTGTTTCAAGATTTCAGTTGTTGCAACTGTTAACAGCGTAATTTCAAATCAACATTTAATTAATACCACCAATTTCGTTCGAGTTTGAGCGTCACGTCTTTCTTCCTCCATGATCGCATCGTTGATTGCTTACGCTGTTCTGGGCCAATTTCCTGTTCCTTCCTGCACATATGATCATGATGATGATGATGAGAGAAAGGTGCGTGGAGCATGTAACCGATAAGCTGCTTTAGCGTGTGCTATAGCAATGGCGTTTTTCACGGCCGAGCAGCGTCCACTGCTGATTATGTACGGTACCATCAGGCTCCTGGTACCATGTATGCAGTATAAAGGTAGTACACAGTACTAAAAGGCAAAATAGTTTTTATTTTACCTTGGATTACAAGATAATAAATGTTCTTGAAGGCCAACAGCAGCTGGTATTAAGTAGAGAGAGAGAGAGGTATGCTTTATTCGATAAAAAATACAGACTTACAGAGATGTTATTATAGGACCTTAGTCGGGTTTACGCAAAGTTAAAATAAACATTTTCTCTTGTATAGGGGGAGGGGGGGATGACAATAGTAATAAAATCTACATAACAGTTATATTTTTCACGTAATTGTAAAGTGTAAATCTACAATATGTACAGCATTGGACAATGAAATTTAGACAGTTGAGAAGGGGCAACTACGAGTCTACATCGATTAATCATGCCTGGTTATGGGAATTTCTTAAATATTACGAAGTTGTTAAATTCAATAAACGAATATTAATAACCCCAAAATACATACAATACCGTGTATGCTATTGCAACTGAAAAAAATTAAATTTGTTGAACACAGAATGAAGTCAGTCAATCACACAAACTGCAAATCTCTATTTATGGAACCTGAATAGGCCAAGAAAATGTGGTGGCTTGTTTACAGTCTGAGGAAAAAAGTAGCATTATGCGTGACAAAACCTATCTGTAAAGTATTCAATTGACTCTAAAAGTATTGCTCCATTTAGTTAAAAATATAAATAGAGCTACAGTTTTAAAATTGATTTTATTTTAAAGTCGATTTTAAAAGTCAATTTTGCGGTTTTATTTTAAAGAAATGCATTCAAGAAACGTTAGGAATACATCGGCTACAGCTACCGATTCTCCTCTTTCCAGACTGCCCGGACAGGCTTCCCCTGTAAAAACTCTACCATTATCAGCACCATCACCATTTCCTCCGGCCTCCGTCCTGTCGACGGCACTAACTCAAGGTTTACAATTATCCGTAAAGGACATGGAAAATGTGGACCTAAATATAAACTTTATCCTTTCCATAGCGGAAGGCTTTGCGTCGGAACTCTCCTTCCGCCGGGCGGAACGTAACGCTATCTCCTCCGTCCAAGCAGCGGCTGCCTACGTTCTTTCTCTGCGGGACGAAATTCTTCGCCTCCAGGCCAAAAATATCTCCCTCGCCGATAGCCTTGATCATCTACGGGATCGGCACAGCGCCTTACGAGTTAACCATGCCTTGCTCCTATATACGCTTCCTTGGGTGTTACCACTCCCAACCCGACGTCCCCACCATGGAGAGCATACCACTGTGCACATTCCCACACCCGCTGTCTGCATTGTGCTTTTGCGTCACTTCAACTTCGTTCCCCTCGACCAAGGCCATCTCCTTGCGCTCGCTCTAACACCTAATTCTATTGAGCGTCTTTACCATGAGGCACGGCCTCCGTTACCTTCCCCGTTTAAAGACGCATCCACAACGGTATCAGTATCCTTTACACCACCTATTCTGCAGGATACTGTTCCCAATCAACCTCCCGAAGATGTCTGCCCGCTTCTCTTGGCATGGTTAGCGGCCGCGGCCACCCCGGACTGTGGTTATCCGCGTTTTCCGTTTGGCAGTTCGACGATGCAACCACTTTTATCCTAGTTTTTCATGGGCTGTCACGTCATACCGACGCCTCCACACGTGACTTGCCCTGTGCATCCTGCTGTGGGAAGGCGAAAGGTGTTGCCTTAGGTTTTCGGGCTCTGCTGTAAGAATTTCCGTTCCTCTACATTCCTTTTACATTTAACAAACTTTATCGTTCCGTATTCCACGAGGGGCCCTGCTCCATTTCTCATCTGACTTCTCATCCTACATGCGATTCTTGTGCCACGATTCCTCGCGGATTTTACTCATCGTATTTCAAGTATTAATCTGTCAACCACACCATGTTCCTGTTTTATTGTTCTCCAACATTATCCACCACCTCAAGAATGTTCGTATTTTCATTGCGTTACGTTCTGTAGTTTCATTGTTCCGTCGTCAGCTGAGCTTCCTGTGTCCTACTTCCAGCTCAACCATGCTCGACTGTCCGATCATCACAAGATTCCCCTTCCGCCTTCCGCCTTCCGCAGCAAGGTAGGAGGGTTCTTTCCATTTTTTTTACCTATGCCTTGCTCTACCCTTGGCGTTGACCCGTTTGTGTCTCCCCTGTACTGTTACGTCCCGGTGTTCTCCCCATGGGACTGTGGTTCCCAGGGAACGAGGCTGAGGCTCTTTCGGTTGTCTTCACCGGGATACGTTCCTTGGGGTTGCCGACTCGTACTGCGGATGTCCTGAACCTAGCCCACCACCAGTTGTGACGAAGTCTGCTAATGTAAAAACAAGGTAATGTAGATTTCGTGGCAATAAAAAGACTAAAATACCAGGGCCTGTACCGCGTTGATTTTAGTTTTTGTTTGCATATTCGAAAATATACATTACCTCCAACCCGGCCTGCCTCCCCTCTGATGGATCTAGGTTCATGGGGGTAGGAAGAAAGATGATTGTGATCTGCTGCGTTCCGCTTATATAAGCAGACCCAGTTCCGGACATGCGCAACGGCAGGGAAGACAACTTTCTTCTAGGGAATAAGGGCTCCTGCAAGAGGGAAACTGCTAATGTAAAAAAAAGGTAATGCATATTTTTGTATCGGTAAACAAAAACTAAACTCAACCTGGTGCAGGCCCTGGTATTTTAGTCTTTTTACCCGTTCGCCAGTGACTAGTAAGACTAGTTAAGTTAATCGCCATCTTCAAAAATTCATTCGCCAGCACTTTTTTTTGGGGGGGAGGGGTATTTTTTTTCAAATAAATAAAACATATGTAATACGGAAGTTGCCCTTAAGTAATTCCTGGTTTACGTCAAAATAACAGCGATGGCTTGCCTTGCTTATGTATTAGCAGACAAGATCGACTGGTAAGGTTTCTAGCTAAGAGCATTGTCCATTACTGCACACACATTATATATAAAAACGCTTAAACGTATAAAATACGGATGTAAGCATTAATAAACTTAAAGCTCAAAAGGAACAGATAAAAAAAAAGATATGTAAGCCTTCGGCTTCGCACTAATGCGTTTTAAAGAAGCTTCACCTTGTATTTGGGACACTGGAGAATCTTTTACAGGTATTAGTGCGACACTGATGGCTTGCATGTCTTTTATATATATATCTGTTCTTTAGAAATTTAAGTTTCTTATTTGCTAAAACATCTTAACCTGTTAATTTTGCATTACATTCTCCCTAATGTGATGTTCCCCTGGAGGTTTCTTCGACTGTGTAGCTGCCTGTTTGCATGCCCCACTGTGCATGCGCGGCGCAGTCCTCCCTTATAAAAGCGAGAGCACGGACGCTTCCGGCATTCATTTTCCTCCAGACGTGCCTACACGTCACCTCGCTCCACTGTTCCCCGCCTTTCGTCGGAATTTGGATTTACCAAAGTTGGCCGCCGCTTCCGAAGCTTCTGCTTCATCCGCCGCCCGCCCTCGTGCTCTTGCTCGTCCTTTCAACTTCAGTCAACGCTGGGTCTCTGCCCTACACCTCGCCGCCGACGGCTCGATCCTTCCTGCTACGTTCATCGATTCTCCTTCCATCGATGAAACTGCTCCAACCGTGTCGCCTCTACAAGCCGGCCAACGGACTCCTCTTACAACACCGTTGGATCTTTCATCACTCCGTCAGATCTCATTCTGCCTACGGGAAACTATCGCGAGGCAAAGAAGAATCTTCGCCGTGCTACCGCCGCATCTGGACCGCTTCCAGCCCCCAACTCTGCGCTGGACCTGTTCTCAAATTCTTCTCGCAAAGACCACAGCGTTTCCCGCAGCGAAGTTCACCTTATTGTCCAACAGGTTATACACGGGAAAACGAAAGACAACCCGATGCCTCCGTCATCATGCAGTCTTCTGCCCGCCACGCCCACACCCAGAATCAGGTTGCATCCACCACGTGTCATGAAAGCCACAAGCGTGACCCCCCTTTCATCGCCCAGTACTGCCAAGAAACGAAAGACCGCCTCGCCACCGCCAGCTTCGCGTCCTCCTCCCGCAAACGTGCCCCCGGCCCCGGCAACCCCAAACCCGTTTTCACTTAACCTTCTAACAACCGGGAAAATGATCCACTTCACGGACGCTCATCTCTTTCATGATTTTTGAGTGATGAGTCAAGACTGAACCCGTTTTCACCTGGCTAACCTCACGTCTCGAGTGATATTCAAGGCTACAGTTCTGTCGCTGCTCGTCTCACTCATGGTTAAACTCACGTTTTGGGTGAAGATCCAAGACAGAGGGCGTTTCCACCTCTTGCTGCTTGTCTCGGCCGTAGCTGAACCCACGTCTCGAGCGAAAATCAATACAACAGTTGTAGTCAACTGCTGCTCGTCCTTTCGTGGCTAGAACCCACATTTTGAGTAAATCTAGACGAAGCCATCTGCACCTCTTGCTGTTGTCTCGACTGTGGCTGAGCCCACATCTCGAGCGAAAATCAAGTCAACAGTTGCTGTCTACTGCTGCTTGTCTCACTCGTGGTTGACCCCACATCTCGTGCGAAAATCAAGACAATGGTTGCTGTCCACTGCTGCTCGTCTCATTAATGGCTAGAACCCACGTTTTGAGTGAAGAACCAAGACGGAGGTCGTTTGCCCTTTCCCCTCCTCACGAGGGAAGACTCCCGCTCCTTTCGTTACGACTGGACCCTGCATCATGGTCGGCGACCGTTCTGCATCTCCCATCCTTTCCCCGGACGACCGCCGTTCATCTGATGCCTGCCTGCTCCTCTCGTTCAAGGTGGAATGCCAGCTTTTACGCCGCCCGCCACTATACTTCCGTATTGTCGTGGGCCGGCTGCCTCCTGCTCCCGGCTCTGAAGTCCTACGAACCTCACCCCGGAACGCTACCTCGTCTAGCCCCAACGCCCTCAATTGCCTCACCATGCTCTCACCAGCAGACCTAGTCGGTGTGGGAAAGCACTTTGCCGCATTCATCAGCAACGACCACTGTCTTACAAGACAGGCGTTCACCAGACCCAAGCTCCCCAGCCCTGCAGATTCCCCCTGTCAACCCGCTGTCTTCGCCATCCATGGCCCTCCATCTCCGTCCTTTCACCACCATCTGCTGTCGGGGTTGCTAACAGGTGTAACCTTAAGGTGCCCCCATCAGCCACGGAACGCTCCACTGTGGTCTCGGCGATCCCGCAACCTTCTACACTGAAGTCCTCGGCCTCTCCTGCGCCCGCCTTACCGTCCTTTCACTTTCGACCAATGACGGGTCTTCACCGTAGTCCTCACCGACGACAGCCCGATCCTTTCCGATGCATCCATCAACACTCCTTTCATCGCTGTTACTATTCAAGATCTGCTAAATGCCCTTTCATCCAAGTCCAACGCTGGGTCTCCACCGTAGTCCTCGCCGCCGACGGCCCGACGCATCCTTCAGCACTCCTTTCATCGTTGACACTATTTTAGATTACCTCACTCCCCTTTCGCTCACGACCAATGCCGGGTCTCGACTGTAGTCCTCGCCGACGGCGGCTCGACCTTCCCGACGCTTCCATCAACACTCCTTTCATAGCTGTCACTATTCAAGATCTGCTTAACGTTCTTTCACCCACGTCCAACGCTGGGTCTCCACCGTAGTCCTTGTCGCCGATGGCTCGACTCTTCCCGATGCTTCCTTCAACATTCCTTTTATCGGGTCACGATTTAAGATCAGCTCATTGTCCTTTCACTCATGACCAACGCTGGGTGTTCTCCGTAGTCCTCGACGCCAACGACTCGACTCTCCCCGATGCGTCCATCAACACTTCTTCATCGCTGTCACTTTTTAAGATCAGCTCACCGTCCTTTCACTAACCAGTATGCTTTTACCTTAGCCAGTTTATTGTAGTGTCACCACTGCCTTTAAAATTCGAGGTTCCATGTTTATTCTCTTCATATTAGTCAATTTTTAACGAATTTCCGATTAATAGAGACAGTAATCAAACAAAATTAAAATAGTTATATTGTATCGTCATTTAGATTAAATTCAAAAACCAAAAGGTTGAAAGAAACTACAAATTTTTGCTATTAAAACTATTGATATTAGGAGAAAATTGGCTGCCACCAAGTTTCCGGTATCAAATGCATTCATTTAACTTTCCTGCAAGGTGATCCGCAAACTGAAGTGAACACGGTTTGGAGGAGAAAGTTGGTGACACTAACACTTGTTTTGGTATATATTTTGAATCACGATAACTTGGTGGCTTAAATAATAGGCCTTAAATGGTTTTGTAATTTCCATTAAACAGTTAGTTCCTTATTGTTACCTCAAGATTTCCATCGTTGAACCCATCGAAGTTTAAAACATGGGGACACTTTAATTTTTAATTACATATCGTTTTATGCTACTTTAACCAACCACTAACCAAACACTTAGAAAGCAGTTGTCCACGAATAATTTTCTGATATTAGCGATAGTACAAGACCACGAGTTGAAATGTCTGAATTTGTAGTTTGACATGTGGACACTAACTGTGTAGAGAAAAGACACCGAAAAATGTAAAACGTAATTTTTTTTTATTTCGGACAGCATGCCCCAAAGGTTTGCACACCACAGCCAACTAACAGTTATTGTAATGTATAACTATGTGCTTGTTAACCGGTGGGCTTTTTTATATTTACCTTTCGAAAAATTGGAACTATATGTGGCTAATTTCTATGAAAGGCTGGCTTTTTTTTGCAAGGCTGTCCTATTTATTTTTATGGGGGAAACTAAATTTAGTCCAAGATTTCAAAACGTTGCTTGCATAATTATTTCAAAAGTCAAAACATAAACTGACAGGACAATAAAAACGATAGTAACTCATATCTATCATTCAGGACGTGTGACTAAATTTTTCTTACGACTCCTGGTTTTACCACACTAATTCGTAATTGTGTAGCCTGATTCAGTACTCCCATCCCCCCCCCCCCCCCCAAAAAAAAAAAGAGGAAAAAATTTTCCCCCGTTTTTTTTTTTTTGGACTCGGGAATAATTTTCTTGTTAGGAAAAAAATCTGGTGAAAATTACATCAACTTCCTGTTGTTTGTGCAATGTTTTGGGATAAATTCCAAGGAAGTACTGAAGAAATATTCTAGGTTTATATGTACCCCTGCTCTCCCCCCCCCCCAAAAAAAAATCATTTCTACTTTGCATGTTGCCACAAAGGTTGATGGGAAAAAAGTACCATGTGGTCGAGCTCAGTGTTCTTGCTGTGGGAGGTGACTTGGGGAGGGGGGGGGGGGGGGGGGGGAAGACCGGGGAAAGTCAACTTCAGACAATATTAATGAATGTTTGAAAAAAATGTCGACTAGTGTTAGGAGAGTAATGGTAGTACATTTCCTGACCTCTACAATTTGTATTATTTTTGCAAGTTTATTTGCGGCAAATTTTCTTTACATGTGGTCAAACGTGGTGTAGTCCAATTTTACAGCAATTTTTTTTCTAGGCTTCGGAATTCATTTTGATGGAATTTACTTCATCGCCCAGCCATCGCCCAGCCATAGGCAAACTGAGGAATGAAGCAAAAAAAAAAATTGTACGGTGTCAATTGCATACGATTTGTGGTAGATCGTTTATAAACCCTGAACATCTTATGGCCTGCTATTGTAATGGTCTCTAAAACTGGTTAACTATTCATCATTTCTTCATATCTCTTTAAAAAATTAGTCTCCAAGATACAAAAATAATCAGCGCGTTTATCCGACGCCGTCCTCCCGTATCGTCCTGCTAGCGTTGATTCAGACGCGTTGCTGATCCAACAGATGGAAATAACCGGCCGCCGGTCACGTGATTGCGAATGCCCTATATATATATATATATATCTGACCTTGAAAATGATGTTACGATCGCGCTGCGGTAGGTAACGAGACGTTTGCTATTGTCGCAACGGTTTCGGTTTCAATATTTCAATGTTTCAGTGCTAATACCACCAGACGGCGATAAAGAACAGCGCGTACATAAACTGCGCTTACCCAGAATTCCCGCAGCGCGTTGCAGTCTGATAGCCTGTCTTTAATGTCGTAATTATTCGTCGTAACAGTCTATCATTATCCAACCTTCAACATGAAATATGCATAGTCGACATTTCTGAAACCAATACCTTAAAACAATCGACCTGTCGCAGCCATTCACGCCCTGGAGGAAGTAATCCAAAAAGGAGCGTAGCAGAGAAGCTAAAATTTTTCTGTCTAAATTTCATTGTCCAATACTGTACATTTTAAGCAATTGATGAGGAGGAAAAGTAAAACGCATCACAGAAGAAACGGTGAGAAGAGACACAAGACAAGAGGAGGGGGAATGGGGGTACAAAGACAGAGAGAGATCGAACATGAAAGAAGAGATAAACAAAACACTGAATAATCGTTATCCATTAATTGTGGTGGTTGCAGTTTCAACAGAATGATTGAAAAGCTTTTTTCGAAATAAAGTAAATGATGAAACGTCTTTAATATCCACAGGAATTAGGTTCCAAGTATGAGTAATTTTGCCTCTCAGTGAACGCTTGCTAAGCTCAATCCAGTGAAATTCATAATGCAGTTGGTTTCTCTGTCTAGTGGAGTAACTATGCACAGATGAATTACGTACAGACAGGCGTGGACCATAGGCATGATTTTGATTTTTAAAAGCGTACAAACCTGTTCTATAAGAGATTAGGTCGTGAAATGGGAAAATTTGTAACTTCTCAAACAAAGAAAGAGAATGTTGTCTTGAAGGCTGATGTAGAATAGATCGTATAGTTTTCTTTTGAAGTTTGAGCAAACGTTCTTGATTAGATTTGCCAGTGTTCATCCATGTCAGAGTGCAGTAGTTTAAGTAAGGTATACTAAGGTGTAATATAGAACTCTTAACGAGGAAGAAGGAAGCACAGGTGCTAGTTTGTGAATAATACCAGAACCTCTTGAGATTTTATGAGCTCTATCATCAATATGTTCGTTCCAGTTTAGATGTCTGTCAATACGTAATCCTAAAAATTTAGTGGAGTAGGCTTCGGAAAGCTCAATACCGTTAACAGCGATGGGTTCATTGTATATACACGTTTTTTGTCTTGGTCGAAAAATTATAAAATTAGTCTTCTGTATATTTAGAGATAATCTATTAGAGCAAAGCCAAGTAAAAATTTTGTGGAGTTCAGAATTTACAATCCGTATAAGATCTGGCAGCCTTTTGCCAGCCAGGTACAGCGTTGTGTCGTCAGCAAACAATATCATGTTCAGTAGATTAGAGACTAAAGGAAGATCATTAATGTACAATATAAAAAGCAGCGGTCCTATAGGACTGATCCTTGTGGAACTCCACAATTAATTTCAGAAGCAGATGACTTAGAGGATGTAATGTCAACATACTGCATACAGTCGGTAAGGTAGCTTTGAAACCACTTGAAAGTTAAACCACGAGAGCCGTACCATTCTAATTTTTGTAATAGTATACCATGGTTAACAGTGTCAAAAGCCTTTTTTAAATCAAGGAAAGTTGCAACCACGTACATATTCTGCTCAAGAGCTTTAGCAACATCTTGGCAGAGAGCCAAAGTAGCCAATTCAGTTGATTTGCCAGGACGAAAGCCAAATTGTTGGTCGGTTAAAATATTATTTTTGTTTAGAAAACCATAAACTCTTTTGAAGACAAGTTTCTCGACAATTTTTGAGAAGACAGGCAGAATAGATATGGGCGATAATTATTCATGTCAAGCTTGTCCCCACTCTTATGTAAAGGTATAACACGAGCCATTTTCAATACGTGAGGAACAGTTCCGTGCTCAATTGAAAGATTAATTAAATGAGACAATATTGGAGCTAACACATCAGCTGTCTGGTCATGACCTTCGGCAGCTGTGGCGGTGAGAGCCTTGATGATGAAGGCAACTTCAGTAGGAGTAGTTGGCATAAAGAAAAAAGAGGAAACACAGGGAGATTCAGAAATGCGAGAGACTTTTGTGTGATCAGTAGGTGGTATATTCCTATCAAGAGTTGGTCCAACAGAAGTGAAAAAGTTATTGAAGGCCGTTGCAATTTCTGTTGGATCTGTAAGTTTGATGCTATCAATCAAGACTGCAACTGGACAAGACTTTGACTTTTTCGTACCGAGCAGAGAGTTAATTATTTTCCATGTCTGTCTGCAGTCATTGGAAGCAGCTTTCAACATATTTTGGATGTGATCTTTCTTAGCAGCTCTTACAACCCTTACATGTATTTTATTATAGTCACGATACGCCCGCTCATTCGATAAAGACCGATTATGTAGAAAATTGCGATAGAGTTTAGCTTTTGTAGTGCAAGATTTAAGTATTCCTTGGGTAATCCATGGGCTAAGCCTGGAAGTTTTTGGTTTGTAGGGATATAGAGGAAAACGGGTGTTGTAAAGCTGCTTAAAACCTGTAATAAAATAGGTGTAGACATCATGAGTATTCGCATTTTCCTTAGGGAGAAGGCTGACACCCTTCACAGAACTGATAAAGTTTGAAATAGCCTGTGGTGTAATAGAACGAACTAATTTCTCTGAGGGCAGATCAAGATGAACGCTGTTAAGAAACACCATATGAGACGTTATCAGATGATCGGATATTTTATCAGTAAGTACAACTGAGAAGCAAGGATCAGTAAAATTATTGGAAAAAATGTTATCGATAAGAGTAGCAGATGAGGGAGTAACATGGGTAGGGAGTTTGATTGTGGGTGTGAGACCTGTACATGAAACGGTGTCTAGAAATCTGGCAACCTGTCTGTCAGATGAATACTCAAGTAGATTAATATTAAAATCACCAAGGACGTACAGCAGTTTATTTTCGCTAGTAGCCTTTGTGATAACGTGACGGAAAGCATTTTCAAACTCGGTATAATTACCCTGCTGTCTATACACCACTCCAATAACAATGTTTTTACCATGAGATCGCTCAACTTCCACAAATAAGGATTGAGCAACGTACCTGCTCACAGAAAACTGCAAGTCTTTTCTAACTTTAAAATTAAGGGGTTTCTTTATGTATAACATGACTCCACTGTGGTCATTATGTTTTTTGAACTCATTACTTCCGATATTTATATAACCATTAAGAGAAAACAAATTTTGTTGGCCACTATCAATCCACGTTTCTGAAACTGCAATCACACTGGGTGAATTTTTTAACCTGGCTATTAATAATTCGAGTTGTGAGAAATTGGTGTTAAGGCTTTGAGCATTAACACCAAATAATGTAAATGGATCACCCAGTGAAAACGAGTCAGTGATTTGGATAAGATCATTTGCAGAGCAATAAGAGTTGGTTTTTAGGGAACAGGAAAGAAGATTATCATCAATATCATGGAAAAGCAGAAAGGAAAGATCAGCAGATTCACCATGAGAGAAACAAAACAAACAAAACAAAACACACAAAAAAAGAAAAAACGCGGAACAAAAAACAATAAGCTACAATAAGTACTTTAGGGAAAAGGAGATGAGGTAGATGGGCAAGGTCTGCAGTGAACTGGAAAAATAAATTAGATGGACGTTATTACATATAAAAACTAATTACTGCACTGATAAAAAAAACTGGAGTAAGGCAATAGTGAGGAAAAAAGAAAACTGGAGAATGGGCTCCTTCCACACACACTATAAATTAAAATACATAAACAACAATTAGCACAACCAACGAGAAGCTGTAATAGCCAAAGAATAATACAGTGGCCAAAAACAACACTTGCATTGTAGCAAAACAAACAAAACTAGAATGTTGTTTAATTGCAACCTATAAAGAAGGCAGGTTCAGGTTAACACTAACATCTGCGGTTAAAACAGCAGAATAAAAGTCCAAAGTATAGAGTTTAACTCACAGTAGGTCAGTAGATGATTGCATCTGTTAAGGTAGGCTAACCACTAGCATAGTGTTCTTTCTAGGTAAACTTGGCCAGAAGCTAAAGTTAGCAAATAGCTGCTACTGCAATTGAGTTTTAAATTCACATGGAGGTAATGTAAACACGAGTAGGCTTAACTCTTTTCAGTATCTATTAGCTTATTACGTAATGTCACTCAGACGTCGAATTTGCCAAACATTACCATTAGCAGGTTTTGTGAAAATTTTGCCATCTCTAGACCACACACTCTTGAAACCATACCTTTTCCCTGCAGCATGGAGCAGATCTTGGTTTTGTCTAGTCAAATCCTCTTTGATAACAAAAGCCGAACCCTTCACCATTTTCCTATTTTTCAGAATGTTTACTTTAGTTTCATGCGAGGTTAGCTTAAGTATAATGGCCCGAGGTTTTTTGTTTGGCCCTACACGACCAACACGATGGCAGTTATCAATATCGGAAGGCAGTAGGGTGACATCCAGCTTCTCTTTAATAAGGTTAACAGCAACATGTTTCATTGTTTCTTTTTCAGCCTCAGGTACCCCAAAGATCCTGACTGAATTTTTACGAGTATATTGCTCTAGCTTGTTTACTGTAGTAGAGAAATCTGCTTCAACTGAATCAATACGAGATTCCATCACTGACAACTGTTTTTCTACATCGTGGATTTTCTCAACGTTAAAATCTAGAACTTGCTTTAACTCACTAAGCACAGATTCTGTAACGGTTTTAATGATAGCGTGAGAAATCTGCTGTAAAAGCTCCTGAGAAAGCAACACAGTTTTTATCGAGTCTTCAAGCTTGGACTCGATCAGCTCTGAAACGGCCGCGGCATCCATGATAGAGGGAACACGTGCGAGCCAGCGGGGAGACAGGCAATGTTGAGTGAAGCCGATGCGTGACCGCTTGGCCTAATGAGTGAAAGACGTAAGCAGCGTCATAGGATGGTTGATTTTTAAGCAGCACACGTCTTCAGACTAACTCCATTCATACAACAAATCGTCCATCCGTGAGAAAAACCAGAGCGAAAAAGAAAATTTAACAGACCGCACCCATACCAACGTCAGTTGTTGTCAGCCATTTTTTTCGCTTCGTATGCACTAGTGATGTTTTTTACCTCGAGATAGAAGCGCCCTCCACTCAAATTTGCTAAGCGCCCGGCGCTTCTAACTGGGTAAATACGGTACTCGATATTCAAGTCGTGTATATCTGCATTCCCTCTAAATCCTTTTGAATTTTTGATCACGATATCCCCTTCCCCCTTGCCGACTGACGCAACTTAGCTGCACTTATTACATTTCAGTGCAAGTTTTTTTTTAAATTTAATTTAAGAATTTTGACGAGCTAAACCAAAGCAATTAATGCTTATATGGCTGAACCGGCTCAATTTTGAACATTACCAGATTTTTTTTAGAGATGAAGAAATCCAGTAAAGGGAGGTGCTAGCCCGGGGATTCAATCCGGGAAACCTCCGATCATCATCGAGGCCGAAAGATTGTCCAGAATTAGCCAGAATACATCCCATAGCCGTTGAAGGAGCTTGGTAGCCTCTCACGTTACCCTGGTCAGCAGTTCTGGCAGGGACTTTGCCAAGTCCCCTTTCCAGGGGTTCGACCAGATCCGCAAACCTCCAGCAACCAGGCTCAGCTCTCTCACCGTTCAGCCACGATGACAAGTGAAATAATAAGTTCTATCCTAGACAAAGTCTAGCTCACCCGCTTAGTTTCTATTGAAGTCTGGGATAAAAATAATCCATTTTCTGTAAGGGTAAGATGTCCAGAGATTGTTAATATTGTCTGCAAGGCAGTTGTGTGAGTAAGCACCCTTCTGTGTTAATCACCATTGTTTAGCCATGTCAATGGAACCAATTCAATTTTGTACCTGAAAAAGTTTGTTGAATAAAATAATGCTGTTCTGTCATGTCGATCAGCCAATTTGAGTTGAATATTGAAAATTTATTGAGTTGGAATGTACTGCCGGGTTGGTCAGTTGGCTCATGAAGAAGTCTATCACGGTGGGAGAAGAGAGAAGATGAAGAATGAGGAGAGAAGTAGCATTCCAAGTGGGAAATGCCAAAAAGTATCACTAACCTACGTTGAAGGAGTCAGTTGCCAGCTCCAGAGAACTTGAACAAGAATGGTTTCAAAGCTAGGCAATTTGAAGAATGAAGTAGGATTAGGAAAGGAGATTCGGAAGAAAGGGGAAAGAAGGAAGAGAAGGCGAAACACAGATTGAGCCAAAAATCCAAGAATGAACAAGATCTCGGGAGAGTTCGAAACACCAGTGTAGGAGTGTATCGTGTACCGACTGTAATGCTGTGTACGTAGGTGAGACAAGAGAAGGAGTATGATCGAATCTCAGTCAACATATGGAAATGTGTGAAATAAGGTGACGATAGCGGCATTGTAGTTCATTGCATGGAACAACAGCACGCAATCGAGTGAAACAAAGCAGAGACTCTGATCAAGTCAAGTTCGGACAAACATTTGAGATGTCTCCAGTCAGGTTGCATGAAAGGAAAAGAGTACCACTAATGAATCTTCACGGCCCAAACAATCCCAATATAATTTACCTTATTAAAAAAGACCTTGAAAAGAAGCTTGACGTCAACCTGAAGCCGGAGAGGGTGATGATTATCCCTGTCAAAGCGAGATGCTCAAAGGTGAAGATTAACCTACTGAAAACGGGAGGCTACACGAAACAGCACTTTCGAATCCAAACGAAAAAGCAGATAGAAATAAGACGTGTTACCAGAAAGAAGCCATTCAATGAAATGTTTGGGGGTGACTGTACAAGCTGACCTAAGATGGGACACTCATGTCAACAATATCAATGGCAAGGCTTCCATCGACTAAGATGTCTTAGACGTATCCTTTGGGATTTCACTTGTGACACGAAGAAATCTGCCTATCTTGCAATGGTTAGATCACTTCTTGAGTATGCAGCAGCAGCATGGGACCCATGGAAATGGTTCAGAGACGGGCCGTTAGATTCATTACTGGCAAATACAGAAACGATGTCTGTGTTACTGACTTGATGTGGGATCTGGATCTTTCAACTCTTAGCCAGAGGAGGTGGGAGCACCGCCTTGGACTTTTATACAAAATCAAACATGGTCTCACGTTCATCGATTCTGAAGAGTTCTGTCAGGCTCCAGATTTCATTTCTAAAAATGACCACTCCCAGAAGATCAAACGATATCAGTGTAGCACTGACTACTTCAAGTGTTCTTTTTATCCAAGAACTGTTGTGGACTGGAATTCCCTACCTTCTTGCATAGCGGAGGCATCTACATCGGCTGCTTTCTCTATATAGTGCAGGGGTCTCCCGCAAAAACCCAACTGCAAATCCGTAGCATTTTTTGTTTTATTTGTGTTTTTTTAATGGATGTTTTATGTTTATATACACTGTATGTCCACATGTGGGTTCTGTGTATCATCTTTACTTTACTTTACTTTACTTTACTTTACTTTACTTTACTTTACTTTACTTTACTTTAAAGAAAACTAGCCTTTTAAAACCAACCTTTTAAAACATTCAGGCTGCCGTCGCTAGGGCTTATGGAGCCCTCGCCATCATCCGGACCACCTTTTCAACCCTCCCAAGGAAGACCTTTCTCATGCTGTACCACAGCAAAGTTCCCAGCATTCTGGAGTATGCGGGCCAAGCATGGTGGGTTCGTTTTGAAGAGGACCATAAGCTGGAACATGTCCAGAGACATGTCATTAAACTTGTTGTGGGGCTCAAAAATACCTCCTACCCCAACTGGCTTGCTGCCATCAAATTAACGACGTATCTGAGGTGATCCGATTTTCACTTTCAAGACCCTCAATGGTGAAGATCCTGCAGCCAAGGAGTGGTTCACTAACCTCTGCCACTCGGAACAATGGCGCAAAACTCTTTAAGAAGAGATGCAATATGTCCCTTCGCCAAAACACACTTCCTTTCCGTGTGGTTAACACCTGGAACAAACTGCCTCAACACACCATCTAAGCAACCTCGGTTCTGCAGTTTAAACAGAGACTGGATGCCGTGCTCCCTTCCACCATCGCCCCCCTACAGTTACAAAAACTGGTAGCTTCATGGCTACCCTGGTGTCAAAAGCTCTTTCTGCGTACTGCTGGTTTTTTTTTTTTACATATTCATAAAAGCCTGAGGAAGCCTGGTGGAAGCAAATGAAAATTGGCTAGAACTATCTACAGTGTGAAAGTGTGCGTAAGCCAGGTGGAAGTTATTCTATTAATTTTAATCCTTTCTTTCTAATCGTGAAGAACACAGTCATAGCAAAGACTGTCACTTATGCAAAACCAAAATTCGTCCAAGTTC
>JAHWFP010193101.1:0-21507 GCA_023313725.1 Lithobius niger
GATATACTCTCACACCATTAGCATTACGTCCATTAGGAGTTTTGCTTTTTGATTTCACTCAGACTGAAGATGTTGTGGCAGCTAGTTGTCGCCGTTCTGGTCGCAGTGCTGGCGGGAGGTCTACAGACCTGTATGGCATACACCGTTTGCCTCCGCGCCTTGGAGTACGTCACCATGGTCGATGGGAACAATGCCGTTGACAGGTATGAAGATGTAGTTGGTGTCGTTGCTGGTAAGTTTGTGCCACCTATTCCGCCACCACCGCCACCTACTTCATCTTTACCTCCACCGCCATTACCACCAACTTCACGTCCTGTGCTTCCATTCATGGACCAAGATCTGTCGGGGGGCTTGGGACAGGATAAAGACGGCGGGGGATAATCGACCCCGTCCATCGACCCACACTGACGGCTCGGAGTCGGTACAGATTTTGTTTTGTTTTCTTTATTTAATTCTTTACATCAAGGCGAGTAAGTAAGGCTTAATTTTTCTAATTCCTAGTGATTCCATCCTGGACACAACGTCGCCGGCGGCCCCCCAGAAAAAAAAAAAGTGCGAAGAAAAGAAAATCCAAAAAAAGAAAGAAATAACATATAGTAGACGACAATTCCCATCTATTTTAACCTAGGGTTAGGATAAATGGACGTTGTTGTCTACTATACGTTATAGGCCAAGAACACACACGTAGCTTGCTTTTTGAATAAATGGTTACAGGGTGCACTCCGGGAATGGTACACTTTTGTGGGGATTTTTCTCTTAATATCAAAATATATTCTTAAAATACATTATGATATTAAGAGAAGGGACTGAGGGGTATGTATGTATGTATGTATGTATGTATGCGAGGATGAATGAATGTCGGCTTTCCAAAATTATTTTCTTTTTTTTTCAAAATTCGCTTTATCAATTCAAAATTTATTAGCTGCAGTAAATTTACACTTTTTTTTAGATACATTCGACTTTAATTGCATGCTTCATGATTGGTCTTTGTTAATGTTTTATTTTGTATGATTAAATACAAACCTGAGAGTGGTTTTCTCTGGGTACTCCGGTTTGCTCCACTAAGTAAGTAAAATTATAACTTTGTTGGTTAAACTTTCGGACAGCATCTACTGACCAACAAAGTATTCTAAACACAAAACACACACAATCAAAAAAAAAACTCATGTATAGCTTTTCAGTTATTTGAAAAGCATACCGTACGTGGTATGTTTTTCAAATAACACTTTGTTAGGTTGAGAGTTGTGTAGAACCAGCCACTTTGCAAAAATTTCTCGTGACGTCATTTCCGATCTGTGACGTCATGCGTGAATTCACCCGCTCAGAGTAACAAGAGTCCATTCATAACACAAAGAGAAAGATAGGAAGTAGAATAAATAAAAATAAAAAAAGCAAAAGTGAAGCATGATAACTTTTTTTTAATTCAGACATTAGTCGTGTTTACAGCTTGATTCATTAACGCTTTAACGTGAATGTATAGTGTTTTCACTTCGTAATACGTGAGATTAAAGGTACATTGCTTATCTATATCAAGATATTTGGTAACCTTCACAAATATGTCGATATCATCACACATCGTTGATAATATTACGTCATCCGACACGTAATGGTGGTGTAAACAGTCGGTATTGTCTTCCTCCTGTGATAAAGCAGTCTTTTCTTTTTCTGTTTTGGTACATTCCATGACGTATACATTTGAAGATTATTGAATAACAACAGTCCCGTGTCGATCACTATTACAAGTAGGAGAATAACCTCCAGGTAGTGTTTTAACTTCAAACTTCCAGTCATTGTTGTTGGTGTTGTTGTTGGTAGTGAGGTCGCCTCAGGTATGCTACACTCACGTTACGTCAGTCCTTCTTTATCTGTTCCTGACACACACATTAAGGTCTAATCTGTTTTCTTTCTGCTTGCAATGGTCTTTCCGAACGACCTCGTGGTGTATGTGCTGAACAATCGCATTCGTTACGACCTTGGGGGAACATGATATCTTTCTCTCTAGTTTCGAGGAAATCATTACCAGTTGGGAACTGTTTTAAGAATAAACAGTATTTATATTTATCTTTGTGTTCCTTCAGTGGATTATGGTTGGCTTCCCAGTGAGAAATTCGCGTCTCGCAATAAACACATCACTGTATCTGAGGCGCCAAACATTCGGTCTACATTATCTCCACACCTGAAAAAACCAGCCTCAGCCATTTTACGTGGTTCCAGACTTTCCTTGTGCTCCCATCGTCCGACAAAGGTACTTTCACGACGTGATGGAGTGAACAGATCTTCAGACATGTTGGCTGTGGAATGTGAGTTGATAGCATTCAACTTCACCTTTTATTGATTCACACCTGCTACTCGACGGCGCCACCTACAGTCTTGCTGACGTCATTACCCCCTGTGACGTAAGACCTGAAGTGACGTCATAAGTGAGGGTTATGACGTCATTACCTACCTTTGTGTTTGGTTAGAATCGAACAGTAGTAACTGATGATTGCATGGACAGTTAGCATTTTTCAAGAGGAGTTGTAACGTCCTGGACCGGAAGTGACATCATAAGGGGGGGTTATGACGTCACAAGTGGGGGTTGTGACGACACTGGGGGACTGTAGACGCCATTTTGGGGCTAGGCCATCTTGGATCGACCTCCTACGAGCGCCGCCATCTTGGACCGGAAGTGACGTCATAAGTGGGGGTTATGACGTCATTTCCCCCCTGTATTTAGTCTTACGTACCCTTTTACACAATTTATTAAAAAGTAAAGTAAATATTTATTCCAGGAATAAAGATAGAATGATACACCTACCTCACTGACATAACTTGTGACGAGTGCTGACAACAGTAAAAAAAGATAACAACTATACAATGTCAAAGAATAATACTACAAAACAATTCAACACTACATGAGGATGGTAAGTAATTTATTTAACCTTTATTTATTCATCCTTTATTTATTCTTTCATTTACAGTATGTTTTTTAATTAAACCTCGTATTGGTCCTGAGTTGTAAAATTTTAAAAACCTTTCACAATAGCCTGTCGGAAGAGATGGATACTTTCATCCAAGTATTGTCTCACAATTAGTTATTATTCATTCAATGTCAGTTTAACGTACATTTGTAGTCGGCCTGGAATTCAACCTGCTCCTAATACATGAAGTTGACCTTTTCCTGTTGAGAGGACAGGCTACGGTATGTCACGTATAAATGATATATCTAGTATTTCTTCATTTACCACACAGAATAAAAAAAATATTAAAAAATACCGGTTTGATTATTTAAGTGGTACGAATGTTTCTCTCTTATTGTAAATAGTTAATTTATAAATGGATGAGCCCTAATAACAGTATTTCCTATTATTCCTATCGTGAGTGCCAAAGAACAATATTATACCTCAAGGATTACTGGCATTGGCTGCATAAAGAGCCCACAATGATTCCAAACTCGTTTTGGCACACTTGGATGAAAACATGAAGAATATGGAACATCACGTAAAATTTGTTTCTCTGAATGTAATATGATCGGTTTAGTATTACGTGGCGTGTTTGAAATTATTTCTAGAAGCACATTTAATTTTAATAAAACTTACTTTTGCGAGAGATGTGGTTTTCAAGAGTTGCTGTGTTTACGCCTTCTAAGTTGATGTGCTTGGTTACTGTTGCATGTTTTACAGCAACATCATTCATGTCTTCTGTCGTAGTTTCTGGCGCAACAATTATGGTGTCTAAATTAAAAGTTTCCTCGGTAAAATCAGGATTACTGGTTTGGGTATCATAAGTAAATGGTAGTGACGAGGTTGCGTAAGACGTTTCGGCGGATCTATGAGTCTTCATTTTAAAGGTCAATCCGATTTTCAATAAAAACAAAACTACAAAGAGTGTTTTTGCCCTCATCTTCTTTGCGGCCCGTAGCTGTTGGTGCCTTCAAACTATAGTTTGACCAATAAATCTAGTGACCTTCATAAAGCAAAGTTATAAAGTTAGAAGAGTTAGTACAAAACAATAGAACGAGGCAATTAAATATACGTTTGGGCAGTTAAAGCATACACAATCAGATATAAAGTTTCATTTCAACGGTAGAAATACATTACCTCGACATTTTTGTGTAATTGAAATACCAATCTCTCCTAGTGCCTCCCGTGTACTCCGCTTCATCCTATTTTGCCCCATCCCCCTACACCACTCTCCACCATCTCTGCCCCATCAATATGTGATGAACCTTTCCACCCACAGCTTTTCGGGCACTTTCCATTGCTTGAGTGAAAAGATAAAAGCAATGATTACAAACAAATTTTAAGAAATCATAATGTTGCCACAGAAAACAAATCTAAAAAAATCAGAAATTAACAAAATGTGAGTCGTATGGAACATCTGAATATATCCATCATGAAAAAATTGAAACTACAAAAGGAAACTAAAAGTGTTTATTTGGAATACAAGAAATTATTTTTATCTAAACATTTAATTTCTAATTTTTGTTATTTCAGTTAGGCTGAAGTGGAAGAGACGGCCTAACTGTTGTATCTTATTGGAAATCGATACCTAAAAAAAAGGCTAAAATCATGAGCATATCTCAACCTGAATGTTACTCAAAACCATAATTAAAATTGATATTCTGACACATTACCCAAGAGGACAGATAGGGCAGGGAAAAGAGGGCAGGTTTGTAAACAAATTAAATGACAAACATCTAGGTAACTGGTTGATTGCAGTCATTGTAAGAAACATCAACGACCACCCTAGTGGTCCGTCCACCAAGTTCAATTTTCATACTTTATTATAGGAAAGTCATTGTCAAAAATGGAAAGTTTTGTGCCCTGATGAGCAATAACTGAAGTTAAATAAAATGCAAGAACTGATGCAATGTGTTAAAAGTGCATGAAGATCGTTAATTTCTGGTAACTACTGACTCTGACTACTATATACTGGCTACTGGCTATTTCATCTAAAAATAGTTTATGCGACAGTTACAAATGATATTTGGTATTTAACCACCCCTTTAACTCCAATATGTGCTTTTTATGGTTTGACATTTGGGGACTCATTAGCTAAAAACATTGCAATCATTGAAATGGTATTTTTCTGTAAGTAGGAAAAATGACACCTGTGACCTATATAATCATCACTCTTTATTTGTTAACCAGTAACAATGCAAACCACTCCCATAAATAATCGGTAAAACGACCATTGTTGATAAAATGGGTGTGCTACTTATTGTTGATAGTGGAATGCAAATCAATAATGCCCATGTCCTTCTCGCGTTCCATCGTCAACTTCTTGGCTGGACGACCTCCCCATTTTGTGACCACTGTGGTGTTGATAAGACTGTAGACCATTTTTTGTTCTTGTGCCCAATGTATGGTAGCCGGAATAAGACGCTGTGGACAAGAGTCAGTCCTACTGGTTTTGCAACTCTTCTTGAGTCTGTACCTGCCATGCCTGCCATTTGCCCGCGACTTCGTGCCATTGCTAGTTTCTGTCAAAAGTCCCAGGTTCGTTTGTAGATCTGTCCCATCATCCCCCCCTCTGTGCTGTGGTGAGTGTGTAAGTATGTGTGGGTGCGTGAATGTGTGTGTGTGTGCTTTCCTGCAAACATCCACTTGCACACGCTGACCGACATTATGCAACAAATTGTTTGAAAATTTTGTAACCTTTGAATCACTTCAAATTTCAAAATGTAATGACGAGTTTTTTGGTACGATGTTGTTGTTCCCTTCATAAAACAACGTTTTACATTCCCTCAAAGACTTGGCTATTATGGTCATATGCACTACATACAATTACATAATAATTATCTGCAACATTGTCTGAAGGTAGTCATTCACTCCATATATCTTTGTACTGAGGCTTGATAGGAGATATAAGTAGGGTAAAATACGATATTGAGTCAGCTATATACCCCCCACTTCCGGTCACCTGATAAAAATGGGGGTAATGATGCACTTCCGGTCACCTGATGAGAAGTGGGGGGTAATGGCCTACTTCCATTTTTCATCAATCTGGAGGAGGGTGGAAAAGTGCTTTTTACTACCTTTTTTTTGGGCTTTCGTCGATCTGGAGGAGGGTTGCTACGATACCCCTTCCTGTCACCTGATACAAGTGGGGGTAATGATGAAAAGTGTGGGTCTGGAGGAGGGCAAACCTTTTTTTGGTTGTTTCTTCGTCAAGATTGTGGACGGTGGAAAAGTGCCTACCCTTCATTCGTTTTCGTCGATCTGGACCTTCTATTACGCCAGTCACGAGATCAAAGTGGGGGTAACTTCCGGAGGAAAATGCAGGATGTCAATCTAGAAGAGGGCGCCTTTTTCGTCAATCTGGAGGGAACATTTATTTGTACCCCGCATATTTTTTAGACTCTCCTAGGGAAGAAAGGGAATTGTAGGGATATGAAAAATTGTTTTCTTAATATAATAAAAGGAATGAAAAGTTTTCTTTCGAGAAAAAGAAAAATGAATTCAAAATCGTCGTTTACGTGTACGTATTGTGGAAACGTCTACGCAACTCGACTAGAATTGATCCATCATCTTCCCAACCACCGATCCGATCTTCGACCAGAGTGTTTACTCTTCGAAAACGAGTTGAAAGATGTTGAAGGCGAAGTAACTTGCAAGTTGGTGCATGATGACACGCATCGAATTTATTTCCGCAAAATCGAATATCTCGATTCATCCCTAGCGCTCAATTTACTGTCTTGTCCGCTCAAACTTCTTATTACGACTTGCTTAGATCAACTGACCAATTGTAAATTTCAACTGTGTTTAGAAGCAGATTTTAGCAGGGTTTCCAACACAGTGCGAGCCTATTTCTGGTCCCTCTATACAGCTATTTACAACGAATCTGACATTTTGGAAATCTTGGAAGATGCTTGCAAAAAGATACAACAGTCCGTCGAAACTTTCGAAGAAAAAGGTAGTGGTTGGCGCTTTTTGAAAGTTCAGGGTATAACCATAAAAGTAGCAAAAATCGATCCTTTTTGCCCTAGTTCTTTATTACCCTTGCCGAGTGCATTACGCAAGAAAAGCGAAGTTATAGTGAATGTGGAAAATTCTGACGAAAAATGCTTTCTGTATTCAGTTTTAGCCGCTAAAATGAAGTGCTACGAAACCGAGGTTAAATATTACGAACCATTTTTGAATATCGTAGACCATTCCATGTTGACGTTCCCCGTGAGTCTACGGCAAATTGATTCCTTCGAACGAGTCAACAATTTGTCCATTAACATAATTTTTACAAAGGATCGATAGGATTACACCCGGTGAGAGTAAACAAAAATATGGAAGGAGAAGTAATTGACTTGTTTCTAATAGCCGACGAAAAAGGAAATACTCATTACTGCGCTATCCTCGATATTGATAGGGTACTCTGATTTCGAGGTGTTGGTAGTAACAGGAAATTTTACTGCCGTAACTGCTTCGTAGCCTTTGGTAAAGAACAATTCATGATGGAGCACACCAGTAAATGTGTGAGATTGAATAGGGCGCAAGTACTCACTTTCTTACCACCTGGCGTCAACACATTAAAATTCCTACACTACGATAGACGCAATCCTCATCCTTGGGTAATTTATGCAGATTTCGAATGTATGCTCAGACCCGTGCAAACTAGTAGCACCGATCCATCCTCGTGTTCGTCTACTAAAGTTAGTTTGCATTTGCCTACTAGTTTTGGCTACGTCGCTGTTGGTCCAGAAAATGAAATCGGGAGTCAAAAATTCTACCTCGGCGAGGACGCGGTGGATAAGTTTTACGAATGTATGAATAGCGAAATTAAAAAGATTGCCACGATTATCTCACGACCGAAACATCTGATGATGACTGCTGACGATGAAATTTGGTTCTCGAAAACCGATACTTGTTACTACTGCAACAAAGTCATCGTCTCCTATAAAGTGAGAGATCACTGCCACTTCACGGGAAAGTTCAGAGGTGCTTCTCACGTAAAATGCAATCTGGAAGCTAGGACAATAAATACTATCCCGGTCATCTTCCATAACTTGGAAGGCTACGATATGCATCTACTGATTTCTGCGACGGAAAACTTCCCTTCGGGAGTAGACGTTCTTGCTAGAAACACCGAGCGTTTCTTGAGTATGACCATTACGCGGTATTTTTCCTTCGCTGGAAAGGACTTTTCGGTAAGGTTGCGATTTTTAGACAGTTATAGTTTCCTATCTTCCTCGCTCGAAACTTTGGCTAAAAACCACAAGAAAGATCGACCCTTTCCCATCTTAAAAAAATGCTCTCGATTCGGCAGACTGGTTCGCGCCAGGAGCGAAAAAGGAAGAAATCTTGGATTTATTGACGCAAAAAGGTCACTACCCGTACGAGTACGTGCAGTCTTTGGATGTATTTGAAGACCAGGAATTACCTCCAAAAGCGGCATTCTTTTCCTCTTTACGAGGCGAAGACATCACCGACACGGAGTACGATCACGCAACGTCAGTTTGGAAGTTGCTGAAGGAGAAGGTTTTTAAAAATTACCATCTCATATATCAGATGATCGACGTATATCTTCTAGCCGACATATTTCAAACTTTCAGAGAAACTTGCTCGGTCAATGACGGCATAGATCCTTGCTACTACGTATCCACACCAGGGTTTAGTTGGGCAGCCGCGTTGAAAAAAACCAAAGCCGAACTAGAACTGTTTACGCACAGAGGAAAGCATAACTTTATAACTTCCGGTATCAGAGGTGAAACAACTTTTGTGTCGAAAAGGCACTCGATCGCCAATAACAAATATCTACCAGATACTTACGACGACAATTTACCTAGTCTGTATCTAGTAGATTTGGATGTCAACAACTTATACGGGCTAGCCATGACGGAATTCTTTCCCTACGATCGAGTTAGCTGGCTGACGAGGAAAGAAATTCTCGAATTTCGCTTGGCGTCGATCGAAAAAAATTCGGAATACGGTTATATATTAGAAGTGAACTTGGACTATCCACCCGAGCCACACGAGGATCACAACGATTATCCTTTAGTGCCGGAAAAGTTTAAAATACTGCCGAGACTCGTGTCTCCCTTCATGAAAGAAATGGCAGGAAACAAGAAGATCCTTTCTACTTCCAAACTGACGACCAACCTGCTTCCGAAGAAAAACTACGTAGTTCATTACAGGAATTTACAGTTCTATTTGAAACACGGTTTTGAAAGGTATCCGCAGAATTCTAAAATTTCGTCAGAAGCAATGGCTAAAATCCTACATTGATTTTAACACCGAGAAGCGTCAACTAGCTACGACGACGTTCGAAAAAGACTTTTTCAAATTTAAAAATAATTCGGTATTTGGAAAAACCTTGGAAAACAAATCGGAGCGTTTATCCGTTAAATTGACCACCGATCCAAAAACATCAATCAAGTACAGCACTCTACCACACGCGGATTCCTTCAAAATACTCAACGAAAATCTCTTTCAAGGTAAACTTGAAACTTCGTAACTTCAAGTGCGATTTACCGACTTACTCCGGTTTCTGCATCCTAGAACTTTCCAAACTTACGATGTATGAATTTCACTACGAGTTTATGCGTCTGAAATATGGAGACCGCGCGCGTTTACTTTTCACAGACACCGACAGTCTGTTCTACGAGGTAGAGACTGACGATTTTTATCGGAATATGGAAAGTGAGCTAGATAGATTCGACACCAGCAATTACGATCCGTCGTATCCTCTATACAGCGTTAAAAACAAACAAGTCCTAGGGAAAATGAAAGATGAAACGGCCGGCGTCCCGGTGAAAGAATTTGTAGGTTTGAAAGCAAAAATGTACTCATTTTTAGTCGGGGAAGATAGCGTTAGAAAGGCTAAAGGGATTAGTAAAGCGTTTATGCAAAAAAGTCTCTGCTACGAAGACTACAAAAGAGCGCTATTTTCAAAAACATCGTCGAAAGCCACGTGGAGGAGCATTCAAAGTAGGGATCATCAGCTCGCCACGGTTGAAATTTCAAAATCATCCGTATCTCCCTACGATGATAAGAGATTCGTGTTGGATGATGGAATACATACGTTAGCGCACGGTCACTACAGAACTGGTATACTGCATAATTTTGTAGATGATATAATCGATCCGATGGAGGATGAAGAAGCTGAAGAGCGTGCTACGCTGGTGAAAGACGAGGAGGAATCAACCTATGAAATACCGAGACATAGCGAAGAAAAAAAAATGGTGACTAATAAGAGGAAAAGAGCCGCTGCTTTTCGTAAGAAATGTGCAACAGAAACTATGGAAATGAGAAAAGCTAGGTTGTGTAAAATGGCCGTCGCTTTTGCTAAGAAATGTGCAACAGAAACTGCTGAACAGAGAAGAGATAGGCTGGAGAAAATGGCCGCTGGTAAAAGAAGAAGAAAATTGATGTAATAAAATTGGTCTAAGAAAATGCCGTACGGATCCCCCATTTTTTAGACCCGGATCTAATTAGACGGTCAAAGGTTGCTAATGTTATCGGTCCAACTATTAAAATTTGAATCGTACCCCTTCCACTTGATAAAGTAGAGCATTTTTCCATCTTTTCCTTTCTTCTTACGTAGTACTTTTTCCTACTAAAAACAAGTCCGGAACGAATGTTTTTTGAATTTCCAATTCGTAGAAACCTCCGAGAATGTGTTCACCCAATTCATCTTTTAAAAGGTAAGTTACCGGATCATTTTTTTGCACTTTGCGAATTGTGAAAACTTCGTTGGTAAAATTTTGGAGATATCCTTTATCGAAAATTTTTTTTGAATTTAGAAATTTTGACTTTATCTCCTGCAACAAACATTGGTTTTTTAGACGGCTCTTTAGGTCGTCTCAGCAACGATTCGTGCCTCCTGGTTACTTCCCTTGGTTTCAACTTCGTAGTAGAATGGACGGTGTCGTTCTACTGGGAAACTAACTCGTCGATAATATCTACCCATTTGTAATTTCCCCGGCCGGTGAATTTTTTCCACATCCGAGTTTTCAGGGTTCTGTTGAATTGTTCTACCTGTTGAATCGCTCGCCTTCATCTCCGAGTGCGTAGAGTACATGTTGATGTTGTGACGCTTAAGGAGTACTTTGAAGTCTTTATTGTAGAACTGGCTACCTAAATCGACTTGTAAATTTTTAAGGGGTGTCGCCCCTACGAGTATTTTCTCGAAAGATTCGGTAACGTTAATACCGGATTTAGATTTAAGGGGAATAGCCCATGCAAACTTGGACACGACGTTAATACAGGTTAATAGGTAGTTAAACCCTTTATTAAGTTTAGCGTACGGTATCATTTCCACCAAGTCAGCCTGCCATAGATCGTTTAGGTCAAGTACAATCGCTTTCCGTCTCGGAAAATTTTTTCGCGCTGGCTTGTGAAGTTCTTTTACGAGTTGCTCCATTTTTTTTATTTCGCATTCCGAATCTTAGTTTCGTTTTCATGATCTTCTTAACGATCGAAGTGGCTAGTTTCTCCCACCACATCAGGGAAGGATCGTCTCTCACTCTTTGAGCTTTGGAAGCGAGAACTTCATCGGCGATGTGCCGATCTTTTAAATCCGAGCTCTTGGAGTAAGTTATATCGTGTTCTTTGCACGCTTCGTCTAGTTGATTATTCCCAGGATCTCCTCGGGCCATTTCCAGTTTGGTTCCCGGACCGCAATATTGGTAGCCGGGCAAATGCAGTTCTAGCGGTAACGTAGGCTATCTATGATTTTATTTACGATTCCTTTCCCAGATTTGATAAAGGAAGCTCTTTTTGTTCCGCAGACCTCGCAAAATACAACTTCCATTTGTCTGTTATTTTTTGCGGTTATAAATAATAACGGATGGCTCGGGGCCGTTGGCCGTTAGCCGCCTACATTTGACGCAGTACCTCATCTCGATAGTTCTTTTGTTTTGTACGTAAAATCCAAACCTAGATTTTGATAGGCCACCCTTTTCTCCCGCGCAGTTATGATTTGTCTTTGCTCTATTTCCGATAAAATTTCCACCATCTCGTTTCTATGTCCGTCGTGACCGGCCGATGCAGACTCGTACAAAAGTCTGAGTCTCTTTATCAAGTCGTTTGGATCGTCGTAATATTTATAATCTACTCTGCTACCCGCCTTTTTAACCATACTACCACCCTTTTTATCAGTTTTTTTTCATATCCTCCCAAATCTGACGAACCATCGTTACATACTTGGTGCTACGATTAGATTTGGGTTTACGAGTTTTTGAATCGTTGTTGATAAAAATTGCGTCGGTATTTTGTAACATGTCCGCGTAAGCTGCTTTAACTTCTGGTGAGTAGGAGGGTTCTTTCAATTCTCTCGAAACTAGCAAACTCCAAAGTGCACGTCTCCCCATATACTGCTTCCCCCGACCACTATATCATTTTCAAAAATTTTAACCACTTTATTCCCCATGGTAAGCTCGCCTTTTTTCGTGTCGTACTGAAGTCCAAATACCAAATCAGTTTCCTTGGGATTTTCGAAAAATTTTGTCAAGAAATACGCAGCCGTTGGTCCGACAACTTGACCGGGTAACAAACTATCGAGGGACCGGAGAGTGGGCATGTGGGGAAGCTCAGGGGGGGTATAAATGCGTTTAGCTTGCACCGCGGAATATGAGGGGGTAACTTTAGGGCCGGTGCTCGTAGAGACATATTCAGTTTGAGCCTTGGGAGAAATTTGCATTATCGGAGGAGTCGAATATTCGGCGGCGAGATTGAAACTGGGAGGAGTAGCGACACCGGAAGGAGTCAACAGTAAATCCGTTTCGTAGTCGTCACTTTCTACCTCTTTAATCGGGGTAGTTTGCGTGGCTAGATTGTTTTTAATTGGCGTAGTTTGCGTGGCTAGAGTGTTTTTAATCTGAGTGTTTTTATTCGGAGCACCGAGCACCGGTGTCAGGGTGCTTACTACCGGTTAAAAAAATTCTTGTAGCGATTCTTCTTGCCCTCTTTCGCCCAAACGTCGATTTAGAAACTTTTTAGTTAAACGTCTCTTGAGTTTTGCGATTTCTTGTTTAGTCTCCATTCTTTTGTTTAATAGGTAAAAACGAACGTTTGTATCTCCCCTCGTTTAACGTTTTGTCAATTGACAAAAACCCGTAAGGCTTTTTCCAACACGTTCTACACAACGTTTTAAAGTCCCAAAATTTCATGTCGGGGTCAACGTGATTTTCGTAAACGTGTTTCAAATTTAACTCATCCACGGGGAAAAGAATTAATAAATTTGCGTTGTCTCTTGTTTAGGAATTCTCGTGTACGATTGACTGCAATAAAAAACATCGGCGTTTGAATGACGTCCTAGAGCGAAATAACGTTCGATGTTTTTTTGTTTGTCCGAAAGGCAATCGTCAAAAAGAATCAGGTTTCGAAAATTTGGGTCAAGTTCTTCGGGCGGAATTAAATCAATTTGAGAATCATGAAAATGCTACGTTCTGTCCAATTTTTTTCCTCAATTTCGGTAAATACAGACTGCAAAGCTTCGTACTTGGGTTGACATAAAGTTTTACTGTAAATATATAATCGATGGTAGTCGAGCCATCTTTCGTTGCAGATGAAATTAAACAGCAAGTTACTTTTTCCACAATTCGCGGGGCCTATAATTAGACATCTGATATTCGAAGGTAGGAACGGATGATATTTAGATTCTTTCTTTGGTACGAAAAAGTCGTAGTTTTTAATTTCCATCGCGTTTTTTATTTATTTATGCATTTACGGAGATACCAAACCCATAAAGTCTTCGTTGGTAAATTTATCGGAAGTATCGGAATGAGCTACTCCAAAATCTACGTTACACCATAATTTCACGTTGCTGGGAGACTCGTCGGTGACGTAGACCGCAGTAATTTTTCCAGTGACTTCCGTCAGATTTAAAGCGTTGAAAGATGGTAAGTTAAACCACGGTTTGTCAATAACATTTTTATTAAGTTTTCCTTTAGTTTTGTGAATATTCTCGTACACCCAAGTTCTAAGACAAAGTGGTTTGTCTCCATTACCCTCGTTCGCCTTTTCGCAACAGGAGTAACAGGAAGAAGCCGAATGCATAGAATTGGGATAATTGAACGTAGTCAAAGACACGGGTTTTTGATCGTCAAAATCGATATCTAGTTTCGTACAGATGTACCGTTTAAGAATTTTCAACAGTTTTTGAGTTTCCGGGTCGCTAGGTGAAATCCACCCTTTATATTTTGATTTTTCCTCCGAAATGGGAGTCCCCGAACCCTTTAAATCCTTACATTTTACGAAAGGAGACAAGGAAAACTTTACACCATTTTTAATCTTTGAACCATTCTTGATTTTAACTTTCAGCAAGTTTTTTGTAAGAGATTGGAAAGATTCGTTTGCCAGGATGGTTGAGACATCACGGTTATTCCTTTTATTATATATATTTTTTGAAAGTTTAAAAAAAGGATGTCGGTCAACAAATTTGGTCAACCGTTGAAAAGGGGGAGACAGGATGATGCGATCGGAGTCGGTCCGAGAGGTGAGCCAGGACTCGAATATGTTTTAACCCACGAAAACAACTACCCGGTAAAGCAAAGCAAGCGGTTAACTAAAGTAGGAATCGCTATTGAACCCGAAGATGCCGTCAGTTATTCTCAGATCGGTACTCTGACAACGGACATTCAGAAACTTTAAACCGACTTCTCCGACGAATTAGCTTCCACCATCGAAAAAAACACGCTCTACGTAGACGGGTCTGACGGAAATTTCTACGCGAAGAAGAAACAAATTAGGGACGTGGCTTTCCCCCGGCACGCTGCAGACGCTGCGACAGAAGTCTACATTGACAGGAATTGCCTATTACAGGATGAGCAAAAAGTATACTTCAACACAACTAACAAGCCGATAAGAAATCTAAGCGAACCTACTTTACCGAACGATGCCGCTACGAAGGTATTCGTCGACAGCAATTGCTTGATACAAGACGATCAGAAGGTATACTTCGATGCCTCGAACAAACCGATTAGAAATGTAAGCGAGCCGACTTTACCTAGTGACGCGGCTACGAAGAAATTTGTGCACGAAAATTGTTTCATGATAATCAGTTTCTGCATGAAAAGCCCTAAAGAAAGAAGTCGACTGGTTCGTTAATTCCGGATCTATCGCGAACTGCATAAGTACAAGTTCTGGTTTAATTCGTAAAGCAATTTTATACTGCAACGATCCGAGCGTAGAAGTTGTCGTTAAATGTATAGCGGGAACGAAAACCTTTCTCATTACTAAAACAAAGGAAGCGCATTCGACTACTACCATTTTTGACATTCCTTACGAAATGGAAAAAGATTCGGCCATCGCGGTACACACGGTCGAAGATTTTGATATGGAAGACGTTTATTTCCAGTTGGATTTGCACGTCACTTTTCAATAGATTTCTTTATATCTAAAACAGCTTCGTAATTACGAGTCTTAGAGAAGCCGCTAAGGAAAAATAAACAAAAGTGCCCGCACCAAATTTGGTCAAAGTTTTGCACACGTTCGTAATTGTATTTAATTCCTGGTCCCAAGTATTTAATCATGGACCGGGGAGGACCCATATTGCCGAAACTATTGAAATAGCAGGGTTCGCCAGAAATGGTAGAATAGGCTACCCAGTGACTTCCATCTCCATCGTGGAAATCTTCCAAGTTTACGATTCCGTTTTCACCAGTAGGCCTAATTTTTACAGGAAGCGTGTCTTTACTAAAAGTACCTCTAAATTTCGGAATTTTCATTACTCTAGACAATCGGTTTAAATCATGGTTCGTTAAAGGTTTATCAAAGTCGATTAAACCCTGGGTGGTCTTAAGTAAAGACCTTTGCCACGGGGCATTTTTTTTTGGCTTCTTTTTTTTTTCTTCTTGCCGGAACCTTCTACTTGCCTATGATGTCGCACGAGTTCAGCTAGAATTTGTGCGTCATTTTGTGCTTTTTTTACTGCAGATACCACTCCCGCAGTTCCTCCCACCAACCCACCAATTCCGGCCAAAATCGGCCCTAGCAACGCCAATGGCAAAAAACCCACCTTTCTTTTTTCGCGGTCTAGTTTTGAGCGCCATATCTTTTTTATAATTAACAACTTTGACTTTGCCTCGATCCAACCTTAGATTCATTTTCCTGTCACCAATAAGCAGAGCGTGACAGACAGTGTTAGCTGGCACCGCTGCTCTAAACTTCAGATTGACTTGTACATCCACGATTCCGGATTGAAGCCTCTCGGACTGTTTGGAGCAATCCAACACAACGAGTGGATAGGCTTTCTTGAACTGAAGCAAGTCGAAACTCAAATTGTTGATGTCGTAACACAGCTGCCTAAATTGCTGTGCCATTCTGTACAAGCCGACGTACTCTCCAGTAGCAATATTAGTATTCAGATCGAGAAATGGATATCTTTCGGAATTTAGAGTCACGTGCGCATCTTGCAAACTACAGTGGTCGAACACGGCTGGATTTTTACCTAAAGCGTCTTGTCTGTTTGTTTGAAAAGCTAGAACTATCCACTAGGTTTTTCAACCACGGAAGTAGCCAGCACGCGCCAGGTGAAGTTGGTATTTTGAGGGAGCTCGCAGCTATCGTAATGCCAGTGTCTAAATCCTAAATCCACCGTAGTTCCGTTGTCTATGAGATTGTAAAGTTTAAGTTTTTGATCGTCCGATGCGGTAACGTGGGGGATGAGACAAGAAATGCTACTGAGAACAACTTCACCGTTTGCCCCGGCTGCAGCTTTGAAGATGGCATTTGTATCGCTGTTCCTCAAGCAAGTGAGCACGTGTTTAGTTCCGTAAATTAGCTTGTCGTAATTCTCGAAAAATCCCATGGTGTGTTTCAAGGGAATGGCGAATGTAAAACTTCCTTTGGGAATTGTTTCAACGATGATGGACGCGTGCCGCTGTATGAAACCCGAGTTATCGGTTAGATCAGCAGCTACAGAAGCTGCACTATCCAATGCCCAGCACTGACCGAGCAATGCCGGCTGTTCTGCCGATCCGTAAGAGAGCAGCCCTTTCATTAGGGTACCGAATCCCGGATAATTTAACTCGTCTACTTGTTTATCGCCTAGATGGTATTTTATATTAGAAAACAGGTACATGGGAGCATTATTAATCAACGTCGCTGCGTCAGCATCTGCATAAGCCGAGTCATCGTGCTTCAGCCTTACCTGCCTTTAATCAAGAGGTAACTGTTGGTAACGTGCAGAAATAAATCTTGGTTTTCCACGTGTATTCGGATTTCTGAATTTACGTTGTTGAGATTCGTACCGACGATGGAATTATATTTGTGATAGGTGTAAGATTCAATATACGAGTCGTACAACAAAGGTTCGTTGATTTTTAAATAGTCTTCTACAGCGCTCATTTTCTAGCCGCTGTTATAAATTTGATGAAAACTTTGTTTCTAGGCGTAAAACTGATCGTGTTTTTATTATTATTAAAGTTTTTATGATTACAAAAGAATCCTTTTCCTTTTTTTCCAAACACGAGCATCTTGCCCCCCTTTTTTTTTAATTTTTAGATTTTAAATGAAGTCGACTGTGAGGGTCTCGCCATTCGGATTCAACGGCTTGTTTGTCTGTTATGTAAGCCACAGTCCTATACTTCTGATTAAGTTCATAGTAATGGGTAAATAGATTAAATTATGCGGAGACTCGATGATTTTTAAACCGGGAGGTGAATTTGGATAGAACGAATATAAAATGGGTTGAGTGTCACCATTTACGTAAGAATTTCCAATGATGTCAACGTGCACAAAAATCGTGTTTATATTTTTTATTTCGACGGTATTTTGACTTTCTCGACTCTTCAAGTAAGTTCCTAAATGAAACCCCAAGACTCGAGCCAAGCTGTTTTCACCCGTAAAGGCTATTCCATATTTTGAATCGTTAATTATCAAGTTGGTTCTTAAAGTGTTTACGTTAGGAAGAATCGAAATAGCTTCCCTGTCATGACCATTTTGATCTATCGAGTTTTTGAGAAATTTATTCAAATCTTCAATTTCGTAAGTTCCGGGGGTGACTATCACTTTCTGCCAAGTTATACCAGCATCTGCGGTATATTTAATTTCGTTATTTTTTGAATCGATGTTGTATATGCTGTTATACGTGTCTAAATTAATAAGAGCCAATTCGTAGCTTTTTTCAGGGTCTAAATGAATCGGAGTATTTAGACTAAATGTCAAGTCAGAGTCTTTACCAGTGAGGATAAAAGAACAAGAGTACATTTTTTTTTAATTTCTTTTTTTCATCCGATAAACAGCGCCATAGCACAAAGCACTTTCCACCCTGTTCCAGATAGAAGAAAGGGAAGGCCCACCAGATCGATGAAAACGAAAAAAGGTTGTAAAGGCACTCTCTTTCAGACCCCTACTTTGATCATGTAAATGGAAGTTACGTCATTACCCCCACTTTGACCGGAAGTGACGTATTAGGAGCTCTAGATCAGCGGGTGAGCGGAATCGTAGGAAGTAGCAACCCTCCTCCAGATCGACGAAAGCCGCGAAAAAAGGTAGCCCTCCAGAACCCCACTTTTACATCAGGTGACCGGAAGTGCATCATTACCCCTACTTTTATTAGGTGACTGGAAGTGGTATCGTAGCAACTCTCCTCCAATCGACGAAAGCCGGGAAAAAAGGTAGTAAAAAGCACTTTTCCACCCTCTTCCAGATTGATGAAAAATGGAAGAACGCTATTACCCCCCACTTTTCATCAGGTGACCGGAAGTGCATCATTACCCCCACTTGTATCACGTGACCGGAAGTGGGGGTATATAGCTGACTCAATATCGTATTTTACCCTACTGACATAAGCACTTCGTCAGCTTTTCTGAAACACTACACAGTGTTGAAAATTAAACAATGAGGAGACTTAACTCTAAAAGTTAAAGTTCGAATTTACCTTACCTTTGAATGTTAAACATCTTCCATAAATCGTGTTGATGAATAAAATGTAGCACCCATCTTCCTTAGCAAGGGTTTTAGTTTCCTTGGCAAATCAGAAATTTTACTGTGAATTCTGACAATTTTAAAATTTGGTCTAATACTGGTAAAAATGTATATATCATATGAAGAACCATTAAAAACTTCTTTCTGTAACAGAGTAATTTTACATGACTCTGCACTTTAAACAGCTTTTGCAAACAATATGGTTAGAAACAAAGGTAATAGGATTACTCTCAGTACTGTAAAAGGACTGAATACAATTTTTTGTTCACTAAATATTTAAACATAAAGAACCAACAAAATTAACAAGAGCCTACTCAAAGCAATACAATAATCATAACTACAAAGATTTTAACATATTGTGGTACTTTAATTTTCGTCAGTGCTTTAAAGAAATTGACTTCCAAAAACCATTTTTTAAATATCCAAGTCTAATAACTTAGGCTAATTTGTAATGTGGCGCTCATCCTAGACAAATGGCGCATGCGTTCAAGTTACATATCAGTCATTACCTTGTTATCAAAGGTGAGTTACGTCTCCCACGTTATTCCATAGATTATTTAATTTAGCATTTGTAAATCACCTACACTATGTGGCTTGTATTACACCCCAAAAACTATTATTTTCAAAAGTTTCTATATTCGAAGTGTATAATGAACTAGTTCAACAATACAAAACTCTAACACAGTTTTCCAGTAATAAAATAATTTATTGATGAGAGAATCACTTCATTTGCTGTTTCTGTAGAACTATCCACTGTTTGGGTGACTTCATTTGGCTGCATAGAGATTTGTTGATTTGTATAAAGCAACAACAATGATATTGGAACGATGACACTAAATGCACGAAAAATGGACTAGGTTCGTTAGTATGTTGACCCTATCTTTAAAGTTCTGCCAAGCTCAGGCACATTATTCAAATTACAATTGTATCTATGAGCCTCAGCTAGAACCTCACTTATTGCATGCTTTGGCAACGTAATGCAGAAACGGTGCATTTGTACAGCATGATGTAAGATTCTAACAACCCAGCCCTTACCAAAAAACAAAATCCTTAAAATCAGTAATGTAAGAACATTACAATATGATGGGTTCTTGAAATTCGGCTCTGGCATTGCACTTAATTTGTGTCAGTACAATTATTAAAGTTCTGCCAAGCTTAGGCACATTATTCAAATTACAAGTGTGTCTATGAGCCTCTGCTAGACTCTCACTAAACCCTCAGCTAGACCCTCACTTATTGCATGCTTCGGCAACGTAATGCAGAAACGGTGCATGTGTACAGCATGATGTAAGATTCTAACAGCCCAGCCCTTACAAAAAAACAAAATCCTTAAAATCAGTAATATAAGAACTTTACAATATGATGGGTTCTTGAAATTCGGCTCCGGAATTGCATTTAGTTTGTGTCAGTACAATTCCTTGCGAACTACTTTCCTTGTATCACCGATTTTTTTTGGTATGGAGCCATTACTTTTTTCAAGCTTGATCTAGACAAACGCTAGTGTGTCGCCGCCAAGTAACAGTAGATCATCCGATCGTAGACATCCGATTGTCAAAAATTGATTGTTAATGATAAAAAGGCGGCTCACTAGCAGACATGTGTCTGTTAACTGTAAGCAACTGAAAGCATATTATGGCGTGTTGAGGATAAATCCCAATGCGACAGAAATGTTTCAAATTGTGGAAAATGTAAGGGGAAAGGTCAGAGATTAAGAAAAACTAAAATTTAATGGATGAGTGTCCACCAATCATAGAGAAAAAGATGCGTCAATAACGTTGTTTTTATGTTACTGTCTAGCTAGCTAGCTAGTCTGTCTAGCTAGCTAGACAGTAACATAAAAACAACGTTAATGACGTATCTTTTTCTCTATGATTGGTGGACACTCATCCGTTAAATTTTAGTTAGCTAGCTAGCTAGCTGACTAGCTAATAAGATTTTTCCCATGTTAAATCCCATAGACTTTTTGCTCATGGCTAGTGCAAAATTGCGAAGGCCTATGTACCTGAATTTTTGCACACGGATGCATGGTGATCTGAGGATGATCCTTTTGTTTGTTTGGGGGTTGTAGGGGTCAGGACAAATGCGTGGGAGGGTTTTGAAATTTGCCACCTGCGAATTTAAATTTCGTTTCTTTTCCAAGTTGCAGCCAAAGATTTTAAGCAACAATCGCTTGAACAATCAAGACTGGTCCTTAGATTTATTGTAAAAGTCTGGACGAACTAAAAACTGATCTGTAACGAAGGACAAAATAAAGAAACATTAACGTTGCCGTGGATTGCGTAAGAATAAAGGGATGCACGTTAGATGATGGTAACGCAACAATACGAGCATACACGAGCTAATGGGCTTTTTTTGTTAATAATCCCAAAAAAATGCTTCGCGTTCTGCTGTTTTAGTAACAGCGACCTGCATGACTAAATGTGAACGAAATCTTGAAAAATTAGGGGAAGTTGCAGGGATAAACAAAACAACTGAAGGGGATGCGCTGATTGAGTGAGCGAAGCAAACGAAATCAGCGATTGTTAGTCAGTGTGTGCAAAAATGAGATTGAAGCATCCTAAACAGACGATGTAACCTTATGTACGTTCACAGTCCTATGAAAGTTGTGATATCCACCCAAAACCAAAACTGGTATAAAAACCCGCCAAGTTTCCAAAAACGG